>BQNB010211902.1:0-10167 GCA_026074375.1 Tanacetum coccineum
ATAGTTCAAGTAATATTTCAGTAAGAAAAGTAGCGTTACAACATTTCAAATCATTAAATCTGAAATCCAAGTGGTGATTCAATAACTCAAGTAATATTTAGTGAATCCATAAAGTTTATAATAAAGAGCAATAGCAATTTAAAACACAAGTATAGTTCAATAAGGGACATTGTAACGAATACAATGTATCAATTCATTTTTATCGCATTGAGCTCATGACACCGAACATTAACACTACATATTTATATATGTCTAAATTTGCCCCTGATACTAGGTATTATTGCCTCATACCTAAACTGTCTCAATACAAAATGTCCGTTTGACATGGGTGTTCTCAATATGGATTCAGACCTTGGACGGGGTTGTCAAGCCCAATAGATCTATATATTTGTACTAGCATTTACCCTGAAAGGTTATTAACGGTTCATAAAATTAGGGACTTTGACAATAGCTACTCATCCGGATAATCTCATAATCGGGCCCAACAAATCACTTGTGTTCAATTTGAACTAAGTAAGATATTCAAAACTTGTAGTTTCATAAATCGGTATTCAACGATTTTAAATTGTATAGTAGCAAATCAAGCTTGCGAAGTTTATGAGTAAACAACCATGTATCGCACATGTTTTAGAAGTCATATAGTAAGCAAGTAAAAGCTTTTAGTACAAACAGTCATGTAACGCTTATGTAGTAGAAATCAATAAGTTTACTTAGTAAAACGAGCATGTATCTCCCCGCGGGTTTTCATAAAACAATCAAAAGATTAAAAGTGAGGTTATGAACTCACCGAGAAGCAATAAAGTAGTAAGTAATAAAGTTAGATCAAGGATAGCGTGAAACCACGGTCGCCTAAGTATCACCTAGAAAAATGGTAACTTAGTACGGCGAATTAAAACTCACACGACGAAAACAAACAAAAGATACAATGAAGAAATCGTGATCATGATATGGCGTTCTAATTACTTTTAACCAAGTGAGATTTATCAAAACATCCCTTTAGAACCTGAGCTAATCTACCTTCAAGTGACATCCTCTTTTAGGCCTTAATCGTCTAGTTTACAATTTTATTTACGTTAATTAACTCCTTTTAAAACCATACGTCTTTACAAAATTCTGCCCTTACCCGACTTAATGGACCTACATCTCAAAATTTGTAATAGGTATAAACGAATGGTTTTCACCTAAAACAAGATATTTGACTCTAGTTTACTGAGGTTACAAGGAAAATAACCCAAAATGTTCAGATCCTAAGTGAAATTATCATTTTACCCTCATGTGCCAAATCTGATTATTTAAAGCGTTTTCCCGTTCCATCGTTTTTAGCATAATTCCTATTTTATAACTCTGTTTGACCCAAAAACGAAAGCCCATGTCTAAGTATATATAATTACTATAGGTTTGACTTGGAAAATGAGGCACTTAGTATGAAAACATCTAGACATAAATTCATTTGAAAATCTGGGCACAATCTCTAGTTATTCTAGCCATTTTGATCATAACTCATTCATCCGGAATGGTTATGGATTTATCCAAAGAACCACATGGTCCTCATATGTTGTACTCTTCCCTAATGTAAAAACCCAATAGCCTTCAATTCAAATAAAATTCATTACAAGCCTAACTATCTGTATTATAAATTTTGCGTACACACTAAGTTTGTTTCCACGGTTTTGGTCGTATCTTGACCATCTGGAAGAGTTGGAGCTCCATCCAACTCACCACTAGGACCTGAGATATTAACCTAATCATTTATGTAAATAACCAGTAGGATTTAGGCCGATATTATTCTATTATATGACAAACTATCTGCGTAACTAAATTCAATGACCCATTTTGACTAGTTTCACTAATTTGGGCGTAACTATCTCATCCGGAGGAGTTACGACTCAATCTAATTCACCATATGGACCTGATATTGTAATATATCTGTTTATGTAAATATACAATAGGCTCTAAGCCAAAAATAGTCCATAATGTGTCAAACTATCTGCACTAAATTTCCTAAGTGCCGATAAACTTAGTTTCACTAATTCGATCATATCTTTGTCATTAAGAGGAGTTACGGCTCCATCCAAAGCACCACATACACCTTGTATGTTTTTTCTACCCAAAAAAGTACTAAAGCCATAGACCTCAAGCCAAAAACCATTCAACATCACACCAACAACCTGCTGTCCTAAATTATCAATCTCAGTTTGCTTCCAAAATCCAATCTAACCTAATTTATAGCTATTCTAAGCTACTACCTATCGCCATATTACTTTCATAATCATCCAATAACATGCATAATATATAAAAATTAACATCAAAAGAAGGTTTAAATTTACTTACAAACAATGGTGAAGCAAAGTAAAATTGATCACACAAAACCCTTTTGTGTTTTCTTTTCTAGCCGAAACCAAACACACCATTAATAATTAAAACCCTAACTTTTATTATCCCAAATCTTGCAATAACACTTGTTTTCAAACCCTTGATGCCTATACTCCACCCAAAATTAATAAAATCTTCAAAAACCAAGAATCTTAAAAAAGCCTTGCATGTTGTTTTCTATTAGTAAAAAGATGACAGAGATTAATGTGGGTATGATGTAGAAGTGATTGGAAGTGATTGGGATAATTTTGGTGATGATCTTGAAGGTTGTTGTTGTTGTTGCGTCGAATCAGAGAGACAAGGGAAAGACATAGATTTTTTTTGTTAACTTTGTTGGTACTATGTGTTTTTTAAAGGAATGAAACACTTTATATATGGAACTAAATATCTAGTTATCTTTCAACTTTTATAAAAAAATAAGGTATGTTTGTTTGGGCTTTAATGTGGTCGGCTAAGAGAGAGGGGGAAGAATGGGCCTGGTTATTTTTTTTTAACTTGTACTACATTATTTTGGGCTAAAATATGTAGTTAATATGTTAATAAGTGTAAAATACTACTTTTGACATGGTTTCGTCTAAAACGCGGGAAAAGTCATAAAGTACCAAAAATAAAATAAATAGCCTCCCGGAGCAAAAATATGAAATTTCTAACATCTCGAAAGCTTAAATGGATAAAAATCCTTAGCACGGCTTGCAAATAGCCAAAAAATACGATTTTTACTAAATCGACTAAAAAGTAAAAATAACAACTTACAACTAAAAGTAAAAAATAGAATCATGGCTCGAAACAAATATTGACCTGAAACATGAGTTGTCATAGTCCTCCCTCCTTAAAGGAGTGCAGTCCTAGTACTCAATTCGCCTTATCTCCATATGGTTTGCGACGGTCGATACACAATCGGAAATATCCATATAACAAATTACGAGTAGAAAGAAGTTCAAATAGCCGTTTGTAAAAAAGTAATAATGATAGCGATTAGAAGAGTAAAGACAATGACTAATTGGTACGGACGAATTACTTGTTAAAAGAGGCGCACCCCATGTCGGATACACATAAGCTCACTCATTTACAATTTGTCACTTACATAAAAAGGTGTCCTAGTCTTTGTAAGTAAGGAATTATAAACTTATGGTTCGGCAATTTATAATTCCTTATTCAAATAAAGAGGGGTCCTAATTCATTTCAATAAGTTAATTATAAATCATCCTACTTAAGTATTGCCGACACAAAACATGATATCAAAACAATGTTACGTTGAGAAGAATGAGTCTCCTTGGCGGCATGATTCTTCAAAATCATAAGAAGTAACGAGAAGTATAAAGAGACGTTACTCAATCTCGTTCCAAAGGAAAATGCCAAAAGACGGCACGATCCAAAGTGACAAGTTGAAGTCGTACTCCCATCAACTGAAAGACTTCAAAATGATGGATTACGAAACAATATATGCTATTCAAAAGCATAGGAAGAGTGTTCAAACTCGGAGTTGATTAGCAAACTAACCAATGGGTCCGAAAAACTATGTCAAATTTTGATATCATTGAAAGAGACTTAAGCAAAGCCATGAGAACGTTTTGTAGATCATCACATCAATCACGATATCTTGAAATGAACGAACCTATTAGGTTGTACCATAGTATTGTACACTTATGCAGGTAATTATCATCACATAAACAATTCCACATCTAGGCTTAGATTAGCACTGACGTCAAACCAAGCTTACCTAAAACGTATCAACAACTCATACACAACATGCGGGTAGGCGTACCCCTCTGATCCATAAACTTATCATACTGGGTAGCCGTACCCCTCTGATCCAAACATCACACACATAAGCAATAATATCAAGTAGACATCAGTGACCGAAAATAGTCAACACTTATATGAATTGCTTTTATATAGATAAATGGCGATAATCCTAAAGATAGGCGTAAGAGATCGAAAAGAATATCAAGTATTATGAAATCATTATCCATATAATACTATTATAAACGCTAAGAAAAGCATATAAGGGATCAGAGAGTATGCGCGTGCGGATATTGGGCAACGGTGAGAGACTCTTAATTTTTTTTTGAAAAACGGTTATAGTCTAGGTTTTGAAAACGACTTAGTTCTTTATAATTAGTGCTCTGATACCACCTTGTAACACTCCCAAAATCACAGCGCAGCGGAATACCACTTGGGTGCTACTTCATAGCATAAAGTACAAGTTATAGAAAATGACTCTAAGTGAGATGTTTTGAAAAGTCAACAATTAAATATTTTTTATCAAATATCACAGTTACAATAGGTCCCAAATGGGTTTTAGCAAAACTACGTGAGTCAAAACATGACTCGACCCCATTAAAGTTTTTATCGAATGCGAAATGTGAACCGAGTCCAACAAATTTATATCCGCGCAACACTCCCATCCAAGCAAGAACAAGCACATAAACCTGAGATAAACATGCTAAAACGTCAACAATAATGTTGAGTGAATTCATAGGTTTAAGTAAAAATGGTATTGAAATAAATCAGATAATATCTCAGTAAGAAAAGTAGCGTTACAATATTTCAAAGTATTATTTCCAAAATCCAAGTGGTGATTCAATAATTCAAGTAATATTTAGTGAATCCATAGAGTTTATAATGAAGAGTAATGGAAATTTAGAACACAGGTATTGTTCAATAGGGGACATTGGCAATAAAACAATGTATCAATCATCTTTTAATCGCGCATTGAACTCATGACACTGAACATTAACACTACATATTTATATATGTCTAAATTTGCCCCTGATACTAGGTATTATTGCCTCATACCTTAACTGTCTTAATACAAAACGTCTGTTTGACATGGGTGTTCTCAATATGAATTTAGACCCCGGACGGGGTTGTCAAGCCTAATAGATCTATATATTTGTACTAGCTTTTATCCTGAAAGGTAATTAACGGTTCATGAAATTAGAGACTTTGGCAATAGCTACTCATGCGGATAACCTCATAATCGGGTCCAGCATACCATAAAATCACACGTGTTCAATTCGAACTAAGTAAGATATTCAAAATTTGTAGTTTCATAGATCGGTATTCAACGATTTTAATTTGTATAGTAGCAAACAAAGCTTTTGTAAGTTCATGATTAAATAACCATGTATCGCACATGTTCTAGAAGTCATATAGTAAGCAAGTAAAAGCTTTTAGTACAAACAGTTATGTAACGCTTATGTAGTAGAAATCAATAAGTTTACTTAGTAAAACAAGCATGTATCTCCCTCGTGGGTTTTCATAAAACAATCAAAAGATTAAAAGCGAGGCTATGAACTCACAGAGAAGCAATGAAGTAGTAATTAATGAAGTTAGATCAAGGATGGCATAAAAGCACAGTCGCCTAAGTATCACCTACAAAGAATGGTGACTTAGTACGGCGAATTAAAACTCACACAACACAAACAACCAAAAGATACAATAAAGAAATCGTGATCATGATATGGCGTTCTAATTACTTTTAACCAAGTGAGATTTATCTAAACATCCCTTTAGGACCTGATCTAATCTACCTTCAAGTGACATCCTCTTTTAGGCCTTTATCGTCTAGTTTACAATATCATTTACGTTAATTAACTCCTTTTAAAACCATACGTCTTTACAAAATTTTGCCCTTACCCGACTTAATGGACCTATATCTCAAAATCCGTAATTGGTATAACCTAAAATGTTCAGATCCTAAGTGAAATTATCATTTTACCCTCATGTGCAAAATCTGATTATTTAAAACGTTTTCTCGTTCCATCGTTTTTAGCATAATTCCCATTTTATAACTCCGTTTGACCCAAAACAAAAGCCCATGTCTAAGTTTATCTAATTCCTTCAGGTTTGACTTAGAAAATGAGGTACTTAATATGAAAACATTTAGACATAAATTCATTTGAAAATCTAGCACAATCTCTAGTTATTCTAGCCATTTTAGTCATAACTCATTCATCCATAATGGTTATAGCTTTATCCAAAGAACCACGTGGTCCTCATATATTGTACCCTTACCCCATGTAAAAACCCATTAGAATCTAAGTCAAATAAAATCCATTACAAACCTAACTATTTGTATTATAAATTCTGGGTACATACTAAGTTTGTTTCCACGGTTTTGGTCGTATCTCGACCATCCGGAAGAGTTGGAGCTCCATCCAACTCGCCACTAGGACCTGAGATATTAACCTAATCATTTATGTAAATAAGAAGTAGGCTTTAAGCCTAAATTATTCTATTATATCATAAACTATCTGCATAACTAGATTCAATGACCCAGTTTGACTAGTTTCACTAATTTAGGCGTAACTAACTCATCCGGAGGAGTTACGACTCCATCTAATTCACCCTATGGAACCGGGATTGTAATATATCCATTTTGTAAAGATACAGTAGGCTCTAAGCTAAAAATATTCCATAATGTGTCAAACTATCTGCACTAAATTTTCTAAGTGCCGATAAAATCAGTTTCACTAATTCGATCATATTTTGGTCGTCTAGAAGAGTTACGGCTCCATCAAAAGCACCACATACACCTTGTATGTTGTTCTACCCGAAAAAGTACTAAAGTCACAGACCTCAATCCAAAAACCATTCGACATCACACCAACACCCTGTTGTCCCAAATTATTAATCCTAATCCGCTTCCAAAATCCAATCTAACCTAATTTGTATCCATTCTAAGCTACTACCTATCGCCATATCACTTTCACAATCATCCAATAACATGCATAATATAGAAAAATTAACATCAAAAGAAGGTTTAAATTTACTTATAAACAATGGTTAAGCAAAGTAAAATTGATCACACAAAACCCTTTTGTGTTTTCTTTTCTTGCCGAAACCAAACACACCTTTAATAATCAAAACCCTAACTTTTTATTATCCCAAATCTTGCAATAACACTTGTTTTCAAACCCTTGATGCATATACTCCACCCAAAATTAATAAAATCTTCAAAAACCAAGAATCTAAAAAAAGTATTGCATGTTGTTTTCTATTAGTAAAAAGATGATAGGGATTAATGTGGGTATGATGTAGAAGTGACTGGAAGTGATTGGGATAATTTTGGTGATGATCTTGAATGTTGTTGTTGTTTTCGCGTCGAACCAGAGAGACAAGGGAGAGACAGAGATTTTTTTGTTAACTGTGTTGGTACTATGTGATTTTAAAAGGAATGAAACACTTTATATATGGAACTAAATATCTAGTTATCTTCCAACTTTTATAAAAAAATAAGGTATGTTTGTTTGGGCTTTAATGTGGCCGGCCAAAAGAGAGGGGGGGGAGAATGGGCTTGGTTAAATTTCTTTTAACTTGTACTACATTTTTTTGGGCTAAAACATTTTGTTAATATGTTAATAAGTGTAAGATACTACTTTTGACACGGTTTTGGCTAAAACGCAGAAAAAGTCATAAAGTACCAAAAATAAAATAAATAGGCTCCCAGAGCGAAAATATGAAATTTTTAACCTCTCGAACGCTTAAATGGATAAAAATCCTAAGCACGACTTGCAAATAGCCAAAAATGACGAGTTTTACTAAATCGGCTAAAAAGCAAAAATAACAACTTCTAACTAAAACTAAAAATAGAATCATGGCTCGGAACAAATATTGACTTGAAACACGAGTTGACATAGTTTTTTTCCAAAACAAGTAAAATAGGTCTCCAAAATCTTAAATAAGTCCAAACAAGTGAAATCAGTCATGAACAAACTATAAGTAGCCTAAAAATTACCATTTGCCACCTAAGTGGACTTTGAAAATTGCCACTGCAATGGACTTTTAAGTTTTCATGTGAAAGGACTTAGACCATTAAGAGTTGCCACAGATGTGGACTTTGATGTTTTTCACTTATGTGGACTTGAATTACAAGCATTGTACTAAAATAATTAAGTGTTTTGAATTACAGAAAACACCATTCACTTACACTAGTTGCTGCAATTGACTGTGTTGGTATAACATCACCCATTTCTCTTCCATCTACATTCCATGTTTAAATCACTTACACTTGAGAATGAGTTGAAGGTTGACTTGCAGGTTGAGTAGAAGTTCTTTTTTGGGGACTAAGTCTTTTTGTTTGTACTCTTCTCTTTGTCCATCTAGTAGGGGATGAGCTTTGACTTGCAACACCAACACCTACATGACCATGTTGCCTACCAGTAGTGAACAAACCTATAACAGAACCAACACCTGAACCATATGCATTAGGAATTAGAGCAACACCTAAACCATCTTGACTAATAGCAGGTTTTGCTTGTTGTGCATGCCTAGATGCACTGCCGTTGGCTTCTACATTGTTGCCACCTACATTACAAAAAAGCTTGTAAACTGTTCCATCATATTTAAATCAAACAAACACTTAAAACTTAAAGCTCAAATAACTATTTGTTGTTGACTTTTGACATTGCCCTTTACATGTTGCCTTATTGTGTCTAATTGTTTTACCGGATTGACAAGTAATGGTTCTTCCTTTCTTGCTCAGTTTACCATCTTTCACATATGGTTCATCCTTAAGTTTGGACCTCTTTCATTTCTTTTTTGGTCTACCTATCTGGACATGATAATTTATTGGCAAAAGTGTTGTTGGACATGTTGACTTATCCTAGCAATTGGTTTCATTAATTGGTTTCACTTTGTGAGAATATGTTTTCCTCTATGTAGTCAACCAATAACAAGGATTTACCCCAGCTTTTGGGGGTAGTACGTCCCGTCAATTCAGAGCCATAATTTTTAGGTAAAGTATTTCCTCGGTAAATGTATTACTTCAAAAAATGCTCCAGTACAAAAGATGTTGGTGAATCTCACATCTCAGCCCGTTACATAGGTACAAAACGAATATAACAATCACAACTACTCTATAAGAGGATACTACTATAACTGGATTAAAATTGTCTAAATAAACATCAAAAATAATATATTTCTTCTTTTGACCACGGACCGTCATATCTAAATCATCACAAATAGCCTGAAGGTGATCAGACATATCATGAGTTTTATATTAATCGTCATCATACATGTTGTAGTTATCATCCCGTTTTGTTTCCCTCTATTGTTCCAACAGGCTATTAGTACCATAACATCTATCACTTCTACTTTTAAAGCTCGTTGAAGCCATTAACTTTGTGGTTTCATCAAATACTACTTCCACATCATTATCACTATCTACATTACCCGTAGGAACAAGCAAGTTCCCGTCATCATCCACAAACATAAGCTTACCATCAAGAGTTTGACGTTCTAGTTTATCGATCTTATCTATAATAGGAGTATTACTAGAACTACCATGGGCCACATTTAAGGACCCCTTCCGAGCCGACTAGGTATTCCCTACATTCGTACCCAAATCATCATCGTATTCAATAGAGTTAAGAGCATCAAAGGGGTTTGAATTACTTACATTTTCTCTAGAAACTTTAGCTTGCTTCTTTTTACCACTAGTGTTCCCACTATTCTTATTAGAAATAGGTCTGTAAATTTGTTTAGTTGATTTAAAACTAACCTTTGGACCAACCGAAACACCTCTAGTAGCTTGTCTAGGATTATTCAATACCACATCTGAGACACTTTTCTTAGGACAATCATTCAGAGCCATATTCTAACAAGCTGCAATATCATGCTTACAAGGAATCCTTATCTTTTTTTTTGGGTAAAGGGTTTCCCAAGTAAATTTATTACGCTAAAAAATATTTAAATACAAGGGAAGAGGGTGAGTCCCACATCTCCGCCCGTTACATGGGCAAAGCTACTTCCTAAAAGGAAGGTACACAAAATGACTAGACAAAAGAA
>BQNB010211903.1:0-10167 GCA_026074375.1 Tanacetum coccineum
AGCTGTTATGATCCAAGTTGCATATCACTAGAAGACCCCTATTAGATGATTACAAAAAGGGGAAGAAGATTATAAAGATATGATTTTCAACTTATTATGTGTGGTGGCATGATCATAAGTTAAGGGGAAGCTATCTACAAAGGAAGATTTTGTTTCATTCAGGGAGATGATTACATCTCAACTTTAGGGGAAGCTTTGGCTTTATGAAGAAGTTCGTACACGACTTTGTTTGTTTTGTCTTCATCAAATAGGGGAAGATTGTTGGGATTCTTAGTGCAGTAACGGACGAGGTAGGGGGGGATAGGTTCAGCTTCAGACATTTTTTAGAGTTTGAAAAAGATTTCAAATGATTAACAGTTCTTCTAGATTAGAGTCTCTACACAAGCTCTGATACCACTTGTAGGATCGATATTCCATAATGAAACACTGATATACTGTCAACTATGCGGAATCTAGTTGGCAGTACTTAGAAGAACACACAAAGATTAATCAAACGATTTGTATTATAAACCTTTTGAATCTGCCTAAATTGCAGATCCCTAATACAATACTAATAATTCGTGTTTTTCTATATTTTCTAATACCTTCCTAGAGATCCTTTTATAACCATAAGGATAACTCTAGTAGGTGTACAGTCCTTGTATATCATAAACTCTAATCAATACTAATCACTAGATTAACTGTTACAAGATAATTACTAACATAACCGTTTAAATGATAATCCTTTAAGATTCCTTTATCCACGGCAGTACGTTGACTTTTCCATACTAAGTAGGCAGTACTTCGATCTTCAACTTAGCAGTACTTTGACCTTTTGCTTAGCAGTACTTTGACCTTTTGACTTGCATTTCCCAACAATCCTCCCCTAACTTGAAATCTACTTGGAAGCAAACCGCTCTTGCCATCTCCACAACCGAAGCGGAATATGTAAGCGCCGAAAAGGCATGTCAACAAGACCTATAGATGAAATAAGCTCTTGTAGACTCTGGCGTTAGGTTAGACGACATTCTAATAATGTGTGATAACAAAGGGGCTATAGACTTAAGTAAGAATCCCGTTCAATAGTCACGAACAAAACACATTGAGATTCGCCATCACTTTCTTCGCGATAATATTCAAAAAAGGAATATCTCTATAGAAAAGGTCTCATCAAAAGACAACATAGCCGATATTTAACTATCCACTTAAGCGAGAGCATTTAAACTTATTACGTCTAGGTCTAGGAATGATGGAACAAATTGATTAAGTTTTCGGCATAATAAAGAAATGATAATCATCAAAGAATTGTTTGTCAAAAATCTGAGAATTTTTTTTTTCAAACAGGTGGTGGCCCCCTTAATTCATAAAGGGCGGCCCCCTTATTTTTTTGGGGAACGGCAAGACTTTAATCGGATCACCCTCCTGAGCTGACTAAAAATATTGTTTTTTTCTCTCTCTCTGTGTCTTGGTTTCTCATTTTACACATAACACTAAGATTGGGAATAGTATTATTAAGCAAACTTTTACAACATTCTTCTATCTAAATGCATTTCTCATGGTATAATATATACAATGAGTCCCAATTATTATTTTCTAAAAGTCTTTCTCTCAACTAGGAGCTCATAAATACCAATTTTCATATATTTTTGAGATATGCTAAAAATATTTTTCACATATGCACAATGTTCTCTTACTTGTTGTCAAAAGTGTATAATCTAATATATATTTTCGACAATCTTGGTTGAGCAAAATTAAATCAAGGAGCATTTGGATTATGTCTTAGGTTTTACATGGCTTAGTATCGAAATAATCGCTACTCCACATTTGTCGCACTTAGACACACACTAGTATTTGCACAAAAGTTTTGTTCGTTTTTAACTTAACCCTCTTGTCAAGAAAAAATTCTCTTTGCATTATATCTTGTTACTATTTTATATGCTCTTCACTCTTTTGGTCTTCAATTCATATATGATTATATGCCAAAATTATGCGAAATAGTTTTATCCTACAACTTGTCATATATATGTAGAATGTTGAATGCTTTGATTGCTATGTCTAAAATCTTAATTGCAATAAATGATGGATTGCTGCATTTAACCACCAAAACAGAAACCCTCACACAAAATTTTAAGATAAATTGATTTTTGGGAAATCTAGGAAATAGCAGCAGGCGGCCCTCTTAATTCATAAAGGGCGATCCCCTTATCTTTAAGGGGACCGACCCCTAATTAAGGGGACCGGCATAGTAAATCACGGGTAAAACAGTATTTTCATCCCTTTTTGACCAAATACCCTCTAGACTTAGCTACTATTTTCTTAAATTCACAAACATTTCTTGGATTTGATCATTTAAATGTTCATTCTTTCTAATTTAAACCTTTAAGTCCCACTTCAAAGTATCATTCTCAACCCATCATCGTCCCATCACAATCATCCTCACCAATGACATCTCCTAACAAACCCACATCCAAACCATCAAGGGTAGCCAAAATAAGTGTGAAACCCATTTAGAGGAAGAAACTAAACCCTTGTAACACATCCAATGAGCTCAATGTAAATTCACCTACACCAATGCCAAAACCACTCACTCCTCATCATGAACCATCTCAAGAAAACAATCACCCCAATCAAGCATTACCAAATCCTTACATTAAGGACACTCCCACATCACCACAAGTTGTCTCACATCCTCCATTTCCCATCTCACCATCAATTCACAGTACTCCACACTAAGCTCCACCTCAAAGTGTACAACCAAATTACACAAACTACCTCTATCTTGTGTGTAGAGAAAGCCTAGTTGATGGACATTAATCAAACCTACAAGGGAACCTATCAAACTCTATAGCCATGCATCTCTTCTCAACAACAAAAAACATTCCCTCATCACCTTACTCTCTCCAAACCTACCACACACCTCACATTAACACAATTTAAAAACCCATGTTGGGTATTGCTCTTGTTGCATCTTCACCCAAAAATAATTCCTTGCTTTAAGTGAGGATATCAATTGGATGAATTTCATCCTCACTCGACCACATCCACCACCTAAAGTTAAAGAGATTACCCTTCTACAACCGCCTCCACTCCAAACTCTCCATCAACAACCAATTAATCTCGTAATATGCCTACAAATAATCGTCAAACCCTTTTGTGTCGCAAGCATGTCAAAAATACTCCTATGGATATTTAGGATTTTTTTATTAATATGCTTCTAAATCATATTTGTTTTTCTTTTTATGTATGCTTGTGTGTAGTTCACACACATTGTCCTAAATGAATGAAGTATCTTTTGTTTTGATGTTTTTTTGCATTTGCAACTTGTATATTTTTCCTTCCTTCTTGCTACATGTTAGAAATATTTGTATTGTTCTAACTTGTTTTTGTAGCCAAGAAACCATAGCTCGATTCCTTGGTGCTCTCGAATAAAGGGGAGCACACATCAAAGGGGAGCATTTATTTCGTTGACTTTACTAGCAATTCTCGACGATGCCTTTTTGATTCTACAAAAAAGGGGAGAAATTACATAAAACTCACTAAATACCTGTTTAAAAATAATTTTACATTTAATGAGTTTAAATTTTGTAATCATCAAAAAGAGGGAGATTGTTAATAGAAATAATGCCTAAAAACATTATTAATATTTTTCACATCTTTACGTTTTGATAATCACAAAATTTAAAAACGTTCAATGTAAAATTAAACGTAAACAAGTAATTAGTAGTAAATTTTCATTTCGAAAATTATATCACTTAAAGGTATAAATAAATAAATACTTAATGCATTTTATGATCAAAGGAAATTTTTATTAAACCTCACACTTTTATAAAATGTTGTAAACATTTTTATAAACATTACAAAACATTTTCTACAATTAAAAGAAATGTTTTATTAAAAATAAACATTTTGAAATTCAAATTTTCGGACCTTAAACGGCTAGAAAGTTCCAGAAAATTCCCCCCTACATCAAAAGGACAAACTGGGGAGCGCCCAGTCTAGGGCGGCCCCCTTAAATACACGGGCGGCCCCCTTATCTTTAAGGGGACCGCCCACCTATTTAAGGGGACCACCCATAGGTAGACGCTCCTCCAGAATGTCCTATAAATACTGGACTATTCCCCACTATTTTCTCACCTTTTGCACTTATTCTTTCTGATCAAAAACAGCCCACACATCTCATTAAAATTCTTTGATCATTTAATCATAAAGCTTTGTTTCCAAGTGATCCAAGCTCAAATCCTCAAGTGCAAGAGAAGAATACTTCCTACCATCAAGTGAAGAAGTATTACACCTTTGTGTGTTGTTCGCCAATATCTCTTTGACATCGCATATCCATACTTGTAAATGATTTGTAAATCTTTTAAAGTTGTGTCAGTTGTTAGATATTGGTGGTTGTTGTAAGTATTAGATTGGTATCTTGGTGTTCTTTTCCTAGTTGTGTTAGGTAGGTTGTGATTATAGTAGTGTTTGGTCGAAGTAGTGGCTTGGTGAAGTAGTGGTGTGAAGAAAACTAAGGTGTGAAGAAGTTGTGTAGTCGTGAAGCAAAGTTGTGTAGTAAAGTTGTGAAGTTGTGTAGATTCATTTTTATGCGGTTCTAAGCTAAGATTAGAATCAGACATATGCTTAGTGTTGGAAATCCATGGATAGCGAAAGTTGTGTAAGGTTTTCTCCGGCATAAGGGAGCTTGTTGACACACGTTGAAGAAAATCTCTCGGAGTTAGAGTGCTCGAGGAGTGGGAGCTTAGGGCGATCAGGGTGCTCGTTTGCCGAACCCACTATAAATCCTCGCAGTTGTGTTTGATTGTTATTTCCTCTTATCTCTTGTATTACATTATTTTTCTATTACCTATCCTATTAATTGTTTAGATAAGTATATTGTTCATATTGTGCAAGTGTTGAATTCACATAAAGTCGAATCTAGAATTTTTACAAACACTTTAAAACCTTAAATAAAAAAGCGGTAAACTATTCAGCCCCCCTTATAGTTTTCCACATCTTTGTTTAAGCTCCAGAATGCGTGCCTTTTAGTTAACTTTCACCAAGTACTCCATAATTACTGCAATTCTCAAATATAAACGATTAAGTAACAATTCTTTGCAATATTACATAAAATGGGTTAATTAAATGGGATAATTGATGATATAAAATAGACGTTATTTGATGTCATCATATACGCTTGTGTGATTGGTTTTGGAAATGGTTGGGATAACCATTTACCACTAGTCGAATTTTCGTACAACAACAGTTATCATACCAACATTAAGGTTGCACCATTTGAGGCACTTTACGTTTGAAAGTGTCGATCACCCATATGTTGGACCAAGGTTGGAGATAGGCAACTCACTGGTCCAAAGATCATTCACAAAACCACTGAGAATATCATCCAAATACGAAACAGGCACGTGATCGTCAAAAAAGTTACATTGATGTGAGGCGTAAACCTTTAGAATTTCAGGATGGGGATAAGGTCATGTTGAAAATCTCGTCATGGAAAGGCGTTATACGTTTCAGGAAATGAGGAAAGCTAAACCTAAGGTATATTAGACCCTTTAAGGTTCTAGCTAGGATTAGCCCAATAGCTTACCCACTCGAGCTTCCACAAGAACTCAATGGTGTTCACAACACGTTTCACGTCTAAAATCTGAATAAATGCGTATTAGAGGAAACACTCGTTATTCCACTAGAAGAAATTCAAGTTGATGACAAACTACACTTCGTTGAGGAACCATTGGAAATTATGGACTCGGAAATCAAACAATTGAAACAAAGTTGTATTCTGATCATCAAGGTTTGATGAAACTCAAGGAGAGGCCCTGAATTCACCTGGGAACGTGAAGATCAAATATGTAGCAAATACCCGCATCTCTTCCCAGACACCTCACCACCAGATACCTCCAACTGAATTTCGAAACGAAATTCTCTTAACTAAGGGAGACTATGAAAATTGACATTTTCAAGTTAACAATTATCTATTAACTTGAACCTTTTACTTTAAACACGTGCATATTAGACTTTATGTACAACCATTAGGTTATCTAGCGTATAACAAGAACCACATTTGGACGTTTTACATCACACTAGACTATGATTTAGTCTACAATAAGCAAGCACGTTGCATATTGAAAGTCTCAGTTAACAAGTCTATATGGAAATATACAATACTAGAGTAAACATGCAACACAAGATATATCTTTTCAATCGTGTAATGCTTTATTGATATGAATCAAAGTATTACAAAGTGTTATGGATCACACTTTTTGAATGACAATGTACGGTTGCCCTTTGAACAAGTAAACTTGATAGATTATCAAGTTTACAAGTAAACTTATATAGACCTCGCTGATAGGATCAGCTGACTATCGTGTAAGTTCGACAAAGTAGTAAATGACTATAATAACAGTGGAAACCGTAGAGGGGGGAATACGTTTCCTTTAAAAAAATTAAGATCAAAATCTTATATCACTCTTTGTCGGCGGGTCCCTAATTTATATCGGGGGCGCCTAGTCATCGGGGGCCCGCCTATTTAATTTGACCGCTCCAGAAGAGGTTTTCAGGACTAGATTATTTGTATCAAATCATCCAATCAAGTTTGAAGCTATATAAGAAAGTGTCGATTTGGATTTACAATTACCAGCGCTTATTCTACCATATATCCACCACTCACAATGTTTATACAAAGTGCTACAAAAACATTGGACTAACACAAACATACAAACAATTTTCACACAATCATAAGCACAATGCAAGTGTAAAAGTAAAGCGATAAATGTAAAGACATAAGTAAAGAGAAAGGTAAAAGAAAATGCAAACTGACACGATGATTTATAGTGGTTCGGTCACGAAGCTCCTCTTCGCCCTACTCCACTCCTTGAGTATCCAACTCGAGAGTTACTTCACTAATCAACAAGCTCCCTTTCGGCGAAGAAAACCTTATACCAATGCTTACATTATTTTTTGACACTAAGCTAGATGTCGAGTCCTTCTTCGGGTACAACCAAACCCGTTATGTTTTATGGCCCAACATAACAAACCTTGTGTTTTATGGCCTAAACACATAAACCGCGTTGCTGCCCCCCATTACTTATTTTCTAACACTTAAGTAGATGTGAGTCCTAATCTTAGCTAGTAACCAATTTACCTCTCACCAACTGTATTTTAAGGCTAAATACTAACCAACCCACAATCAAACCCATCCAAAAATATACATCATTTGGGATCTACACACTACTAAAGATTGGAAGACATGGACTCGATCTATATGTAACAATGGTACAAAATGGACAACTAGACTACATATCTTCAGATCTTGAAGATGGACCGAAGTTCTTTCTCTCTGACTTGAGGAAAGGATAGAGATTTTGATCACATTTTAAACAAGATTAACCCAAGTTGTATGTTATAAAGAATTAGAGAGATTTTGTGAGTTATCAGAGAGGAGAAAGAACTAAGAGAAATTCATGCAAAAAGGGTTATGAAAATAGTTGGAGGTGACCCACTATTTATAGGAGCTGAAAAACAGCGAAACGGCGGTCCCAAATATATTAGGGGGCCGCCGGTATTTAAGGGGGCCGCCAGCCTATTTAAGGGACCGCCCCGACAGACGCTCCTGTTTTTGTCTTTTTGTGGTGGACAAATTGTATAGTAAAAAAGTGTAACTTGTTTTTGGGGAAAAAGAAACTAGATTTTGAATTTTGAAATAATTACATTCATAAAACATTTCTTTATAATTCAAAAATAATTTGTCTAATTAAGTTTTGAAAAAATTATTTTGTTACATTTATAAAAATATAAAGTTTAAGACAAAAACTTATTTCTTTGATCATCCTACAAGTTTAATGCTTGTTTGTACATACCTTATGTGATTTACGTCGGGTGTAAACCAATGTCCGTCTTGATGCATACTTGAGACGTCGAGAGATGTTGATGCATGTATGCATTGATGATTTGTGATTACGAGTAACTTGCGTACTTTACGTTACGTATTACAAGTCACATGTTTGTCATTACCAAAACATAAAGAGATCGTATAGATTAAATATCATAATATTTGCACTAACAATCTCCCCCTTTTTGATGATGACAAACTATGTAAACTATAGCACATAGTAGAGTTTAAAAGTTACTCGTTTACACTCCCTTCTCCCCCTTTTGTCGAAGCAAAAAGGTATAGTGTGGATTATGGTTGGAGCATATAGGTTGGAGGTTTGTGAAGAAGACATGAGAAGAGGGTACGTGCTCCGGGTATATATGTTGGAGGAATGAGAAGAGGATAGGTGCTCCGAGTATATAGGTTTGAGGTATGAGGAGAAGATGTGAGAAATAAAGGTGAAGGTGATTGTGTGTTCCTTGGATAGTTTAGAAAAGGTCATGAGAGGTGAGAAGTAGGCAAGACAAGAAGGTAGGTACTTTGAGTGTATAGGTTGAAGGAATGAGGAAAAGGTAGGTGATCCAAGTATATTGGTTGGAGGAATGAGAAGACAACATGAGAAATACGGTTGAGGTGATTTTGTGTTTCTTGGATAATTTAGAGGATGTCGTGATAGATGAGAAGAAGACATGAAAAGAAAGTAGGTACTTCAAATATATAAGTTGAAGTTATGAGAGGATGACCTTAAGGTTTAGGGTGATTTTGAAGTGGAGGAGGTGAAGTATTTGGAGTATGAATAAACCCTTCATCGTATTTGACAATCCCCAATCCTATCTTCCTATAAAGGTGAGCTTGCATCATCCTAGTGAAGTCTTCTATCATCATGGTTAAACTAAATCCATGCTATTAAACCACATAGCTCCTAGCTCCCCCTTGCTTATTGCATCCCCATGATAATTACATTCCTTGTATATTGACTCTAACGGATCCATGGATCAAATAAATTACCATCGATGCTCAAGAAGTTCGATGCAATTTAAATGAGCAAAACGCTTGCAAGTGCTCCCCCTCGGTGTATGCTCCCCCTTGTTTGGGGCACCAAGGAATCAAGATATTGTTGTGCTACAAAACAAAGTTAGTAGACAAGTGCACATATACATATAGCAAAACGTTAGCGGGGAACTAGACATGCACTTCTAGGTTTTATTATTCTGAAGTATGACACTTTGAAAGAGAAGTAGAAACTAGACACAAGTAGTCATTATTTTAAAAACAGCCTAAATGATGAAATAAAAAGAATCGAGACGTATGTTTACGGAGAAAGATTAGACCGACTTTTAATAAACGAGAATGGGATTCGTTTATTGATTGACATAAGAATATTATGAGAATGACCTTTTAAAAGTAGACGAATGACACTTAATAATATGTCAATATATATATATATATATATATATATATATACTTTAAAAGAATAAAAAGAAAAATAAGACGAGGATGGAGACGATGTGCTTTTGGATGTGAATGAAAATGATTCCATAGAGTCAAAAAGTGGGAAAGGATGAGTGATGCTAAAGAAGGAACGTGTTGACGAGAGGTTGATAGAAAAGATTGATATATCATTTGCACTAACAATTGATATGCATATGATCCTATCGAGACAAAGGTGGATGATTGGGAATTTAAAGGTTTGTTTGGTGTTTTGTTGGTTGACAATGTTGAGGAACAAAGTGGGATGTGAAAAGAGGTGGTAGTTCTTTCATGGTGGAAGAATATGAGAGACTCAACAATGTGGTGACTCAATAACACTTGAAGATTGAATATCTTTTTTATGTTCTTCACTTTTTAGAAAGTGGAAAGTTTAGCGAAGGAGTGACATTTGCATTTCACAAATTACTTAAATATTTTGAAAGAAATAACTAAGTTGTCAAGGGATATAGGAGGAATTCTAATAGTAACAAGACTATTAAAAGAGAATAAACGTTTAGACGTGAGAGGAAACGTTAGAGAAGATAAGACTTATTAGAAATGAGACGACTACTAGCAGTGAGAAGACTGTTAAGAAAGAGAGGAATCATTTAGAAGTGAAAAGACCATTCGAGAAAGGAGGTTTATGAGAAGTGAGGATCAATTTATGAGTATGAGACTCATTTCATTATGAAATTCACTTGACTATTAACACCATAAGCAATGATGCTTATGAGAATTAGGATATGAGGATGACCCATTGATCTTTAGAGAGATGTTGGACATAGGTTTGGGTGCAAAGTTTGGTTATGGATTCAGACAAGAATGAACGCTATAACAAGCCTGCTGCCGGC
>BQNB010211904.1:0-10167 GCA_026074375.1 Tanacetum coccineum
GCGTTCGTGTCATAAATGTAAAAAGTCAAAAGAGTCATAAAACGGTTTTATATCTCCAAGAGTCTTCACTCACACATTCTCTTAATCATCATCTTGATTTCTTTCGAATAATCCACTCTTTTGTCAAGAAAAAGTTATATACAAATCTAACACTCCTCCTAGTATGTATGACAACTTAAATATTTCATCCGCAATATTCAAGTATCTTTAACTTGCAATCGCAAACATTAAAGGTCATATCTAAAAATCCCTATTCAAGCCTTTTAACAACATAAGTTAAAACGCTCTCCTTTTCTCTTCGACGAAAACATTTTTTCTCTTCGACAAAACATTCTTTCTCTTCGAAGAAACATTCTTTCTCTTCGACAAAAATATTCTTTTCTCTTAGACGAAAACATTCTTTCTCTTCGATGAAACATTCTTTCTCTTCAACGAAAACATCCTTTATCTCCGATGAAAACATTTTTTTTATTCGACGAAAACATTATCTCTCTTCTATGAAAACACTCTTTGTCTTTCGATCACACCTCTTCCTTCTCACTCAACCACGCCTCTTCAACCATAGAGATGGCTAATATCTTTCCTCCACTATTTCCGCTACCACCTTTAAGACAACCGTATATCTCGTCGTGTGATTGTTCTATGAAAATTCGCAATGCTCAGGAAGAGCTACATAACTTTTTGAGTATAGTTTATCGTACGCTAACCACCATCCGTCTTGACATTGTCAAGCTTGTCGTCTCTATCTTCGTTTGTTTTCTTCTTTGTTATTATTATTATTATCATCATCATTATTATTATTATAATTATTATTTTTGCGTACGAAACACACCGAAGATACGTCGCCATTTCCTTCTGGACAATGTCCAAAAGAAAACATCTCCATCGAAAAGGTTGCGTCTGAAGATAACATTGCCGACATTCTTTCTTTACCCCTCAAGCGTGAATCGTTAAATTATCTTCGTCAAAGTTTAGGAATGATGAAACACATTCCATAAATTGTTCTCTTCTTTTCTTCTAGTTTTGGTTCTAGTCTATGTTCCATTCTGTGTCGTGACAACTTAACTACTTCATCCGAAGTACTTTAAGTATTTTTAATTAGCGAAATGCAAATTAAAATGTCACTCTTTTCGAAAAAATCCTCAATTTCCCCAAACATCCCTCCTGTTGGCGGTCTGGCGGCCCCTAGATCTATTTGAGGACCCACGAGAGCTTGTAATACCATTTCATTTTGCTTTATTTTGCATACGTAACACTTCCTCTCTTCTGCTGACGAGTAGTATGTTTACTCCACACTCAAAACATATATACCCCAAATCTTTCTCTATAGATCTAATGGTCATCCTTCTTATCCTCAAACACTCATAAGCATCGTTGCTTATGTTTTCAAGAGTCAAGTGAATTTCATAATGAAATGTGTCTCATTATCAAACACATTCCTTACAATCGATAGACTTATAATCCATCACTTCATAATAAATCCCTTCATATATAAACCTTGGTCCTCACATCTTGCATACGTCTTGTCTCAATTCATAGACGATTCTTCTCACTCCTAAACATTTCTTTTCTCTTCTAGTAGTTGTTTCACTTCTAATAGTCTTTCTACCTCTAAAGTTTCTTCTCACTTCTAAACATTCCTTTTCACTTCTAATAAGTCTCATCATCTCTAACGTTTCTTCTCACTTCTAAATGTTTCTTCTCTTTTCTAATAGTCTTGTTACTTTTAGAATTCCTCCTATAACCCTTGACTACTTAATTATTTCATCCTAAATATTTAAGTAATTTGCGAAATGCAAATGTCACTCCTTCGTAAAACTTTCCACTTTCTAGAAAGTGAAGAACATAAAGAAGATATTAAATCTTCAAGTGTTATTGAGTCACCACATTGTTGAGTCTCTTATTATTCTTCCACCATGAAAGAACTACCTCATTTCACATCCAACCTTTGTTTCTCAACATTGTCAACCAACAAAACACTAAACAAACCTTTGAATTCCCAATCATCCACTTTTGTCTCGATAGGATCATATGCACATCAATTGTTAGTACAAATGATATATCAATCTTTTTTATCAACCTCTCGTCAACACGTTCCTTCTGTAGTATCGCTCATCCTTTCCCACTTTTCGGCTCTATGGAATCATTTTCATTCACATTTATGAGCACGTCGTCTCCATCCTCGTCTTATTTTTCTTTTTATTCTTTTAAAGTATATATATATATATATATTGATATATTTTGCCAAGATATTAGGTGTCATTCGTCTACTTTTAAAAGGTCACTCTCATATTATTTTTGTGTCAATCAATAAACGAATCTCATTCTCATTTATTAAAGTCAGGTAAAATCTTAGTCATTAGACATACGTCTCGAGTCTTTTTATTTTGTTCATTTAGGTTCTTGATTTTGAAATAATAGTTGCATGCGTCTAGTTTCTAATTCTTTTTCAAGGTGTCATATTTTAGAATAAAAACATCTAAATGTGCATTTCTAGTTCCATGCTAATATCTTGCTATATATATATGCACTTGTCTACTAACTTTGTTTTGTAGCACACATCCATATCTTGATTCCTTGGTGCCCCAAACAAGGGGGAGCATACACCGAGGGGGAGCACTTGCAAGCGTTCTACTCATTTAAATTGCATCGAACTTCTTGAGCATCGATGGTAATTTATTTGATTCATGGATCCTCTAGAGTCAATATACAAGGAATGTAATTATCATGGGGATGCAATGAGCAAGGGGAGCTCGAAGATATGTGGGTAAATAGCAAGGAGTTGGTTAAACCGTGATGATAGAAGACTTCACTAGGATGATGCAAGCTCACCTTTATAGGAAGATAGGATCGGGGATTGTCAAATACAATGAAGGGTTCATTCGTACTCCAAATACTTCACCTCCTTCACTTCAAAATCACCCTCAACCTTAAGGTCCTCTTCTCATACCTTCAACTTATATACTTGAAGTACCTACCTTCTTTTCAAGCCTTCCTCTCATTTCTCATAACCTCGTCTAAATTATCCAAGAAACACAAAACCACCTCAACCTTATTTCTCATGTTGTCTTCTCATTCCTCCAACCAATATACTTGGATCACCTACCTTTTCCTCATTCCTTCAACCTATACACTCAACGTACCTACCCTCTTGTCTTTCCTACTTCTCACCTCTCATGACCTTTTTTAAACTATCCAAGAAACACACAATCACCTTCACCTTTATTTTTCATATCCTCTCCTCAAACCTATATACTCGGAGCACTTATCTTCTTCTCATTCCTCCAACGTATATACCCGAAGCACATACCATCTTCTCATATCCACATAATACCTTTTTTGCTTCGACAAAAGGAGGAGAAGGGATTTAAACCTTACTATATGTTTTAGTTTACATAGTTTGTCATCATCAAAAAGGGGGAGATTGTTAGTGCAAATATGATGATATTTAATCTATACGATCTCTTTATGTTTTGGTAATTACAAATGATGACATCAAATAACGTCTATTTTATAGCATAATTTATCCCGTATAAATTACCCATTTTATATAATTATTGCAAGAATTGGTACTTAATTCCTTATATTTATTATTTGCAGTAATTATGGAGTACATTGTGAAGTTTATAAAAAAGGCACGCATTTTGGAGCATAAATGAAGAGTTCAAGAAAGTCTACTGAACTGACAGCAAATACGCCGTATTATTCTAGACTTATACGCCGTATCCAAGACTTGATGAACTAAAAGACCATTGCCTGACTTTGAAGAATACGCCATATCCGCATCAACGATACGCCGTATATAATACTTTGGTCAACAATGAAGAACCAACTGGTTTACCTCAATACGCCGTATCCAGTAAAGAAGATACGGCGTATCCGTGCCGACACTTTACAGATAACCACGATCAAACAGTCAAAGATCATGCATTTAATGCGGTCAATAATCAGTGATCTTGTAATTAATGAAAATCATGGTCATAAGGAAAGTTGAATGACACTTAATGATGATTACACGCAGAATTAATAACATGCGCAAGTTACTCGTAATCACATATCATCAATGCATACATGCATCTACTTCCCTCGACGGCTCAAGTCTACATCAACACCGACATTTGTTCACACCTGACATAAATCACGTAAGGTATGTACAAACAAACATTAAACTTGTAGGATGATCAAAGAAATAAGTTTTGTTTTAAACATTACATTCTTATATATGTAACAAAACAATTTCTCAAAAATTAATTAGACAAATTATTTTTGAATTATAAAGAAATGTTTTATGTAGTAATTATTTCAAAATTTAAATCTAGCTATTTTCTCCCCTAAAACCAGTGTCACTTTCACCAGATTTAACCTTCACCACAAAAAGACAAAAACAGGAGCGTCTGTCAGGGCGGTCCCTTAAATATGTTGGGCGGATCCCTTAAACTCGGCGGCCCCCTAATATATTTGGGACCACCGTTTCCTGACATGCAGTTTTTCAACTCCTATAAATAGTGGGTCACCTCCAACTATTTTCATAACATTTTTGCACGAATTTCTTTCAGTTCTTTCTCTCTCTAGATCTCACTAAATCTCTCTAAACTTTTGATCATTTAACTTGTTTAATCTTGTTTAAATGTGATCCAATCTTTTATCATTTCCTTCTTCCCTCAAGTGCTAGAGAAGAACTTTCTTCATCGTCAAAATATGAAGTTATGTAGTCTAGTTAGTTCATTTATAACATATGTTACATATAGATCGAGTCCATGTCTTCTAAATCTTTAGTAGTGTGTAGATCCGAATGGTGTGTATATTCGGAAGGGTTTATTGTGGGTTGGTTAGTATTTTGGGCCTTAAAATACATTAGTGTAGTGGTAGATTGGTTCTAGCTAAGATTAGGACTCGACATCTAGCTTAGTGTCAGAAAATAATGTAAGCGACGCGGTTTATGTGTTTAGGCCATAAAACACAAGGTTTGTTATGTTGGGCCATAAAACATAACGGGTTTGGTTGTACCCGAAGAAGAACTCGACATCTAGCTTAGTGTCGAAAAATAATGTAAGCAACTTGTATGGTTTTCTCCGCCGAGAAAGGAGCTTGTTGACTAGTGAAGTAACTCTTGAGTTGGGTACTCGGGGAGTGGAGTAGGGCGAAGAGGAGCTTCGTGACCGAACCACTATAAATCATCGTGTCCGGTTTGCATTTCCTTTTACTTATCTCTTTACACTTTTATTTACATTTATCGCTTTACTTTTATATTTGCATTGTGAACATGTTTGTGTAGATAGGAGTGCATATTGTGTTAATTGTAATTGTGTAGTACTTTGTAGTTAATATTGTGGTTGAGCATGTATTGTTAAGATATGTGCTAGTTGTTGTAAAACCTATTATCGACACTTCTCATATCACGTCTAACTTGATTGGAGATTTGATACAAAAGATTTAAAGTTTTTAAATAGAAACGTATTCACCCTCCCTCTACGGCTTCCACACAAGTATTTAATATATAAGGGAGGACAAAGGATATTAAAAGAAATGAATGATGTTAGTATTTGTATTATGATCTTTTAATGTTTTTGAAGTTTCTGTGAGAAGTTCAAAATATGGTTAAATTGATCTTAAGACAGATACTTATTAAGATAACATAGTTGTAGATATTCAGAGTCTATTTCACTTTATAAAACTTAGATACTTATTAAGATAACATAGTTGTAGATATTCAGAGTCTATTTCACTTTATAAAACTTAAATTATTAAGAATCATTGTAAGTAAAAAAATTTAGAATTATTTTAGCTATGTATTTTGTTGAAACGATATATGAGTTATAAGTATGTATGAGATAATTACGTATAACTTATAGATGAGTTATATGAGATATATCATGCTAGAAATCTAAACTTTGATTAAGCATATGATCTGAAATTTAAAGTTGAGAGTTCTGTATCCAAATTTTGGAACATTACACAGTAAAGAATAGATTTATAAATGGTCATTAATCTTGGTATAGTACTAAGAAAATCAGATTGTTTAAACTGATTTAAATTTTAGTCAACATGGTCGATTTAAATTGTTTGAAGTAGGAATTTTGGAAATTTTGCTACTATCATTAAGAATAAGAAAGCAATAATATGAATGTTGATTTGATCAGTTGTTTTGGTTATTCTAGTTCTAACAACGTGATTATAGACTAGCATATGTGTTTTCTTAACGAATGGAAAAAGTGCATATGGCAAGAAGTGAAAGGATAATGTGCAATCTAACAACGAATTTCATCACTAGCCTTCACAGAGATGCCGAAGGGTCACACCGGTGCATACTAAACATGACAATGCAAGAAGAGATGAGAAACGAGTTATGAAATGGAAAGAGATGAAACAAGAAATGAAAATACGAAGTTATTTTCATTAAAGGGTAAAAGGATAATCACACCAAGTCTAAATTTTATCATAGATATATATTAGAGGGTGTAATTTGACAATAGAGAAAACAAAAAACCATATTAGATCAAGGATGGAAGGTTGTTTGATAGGAAAAGCAAGAAATCTCTAGGTGTTACAAAATGCATGGGATATTATAAAAAGTAACGAAATTGTCAATTGCAATGTCAAGTATTGTGGAGGTATTACTTTGGCATTAGCATAAGGCTCAAAGGAGGTGGATAGGGCCTGTATGGATAACAACGAGACATAGATGAAGCAATGGTTTGAGAATCTTAAACCATGGGATTAAAAAAATCACAATATCAGTAGGCTAACATAGGCACACATTGCGGGCCTGCAAATCGTAAGGAGACATCATGGGGCCGTCAAATCTATTGTCAAAGTTCTTGGTCGTGTTTTAGAAATTGGTAGACTTGATTTTAAGTCTAAGTTGATCCTGCCTGTTAAAGTTTTGATGTTAGTCTATATTATGGAAGATATTAACCGTTCCCTCTTGATTAGCTTAAATGGTCTAGAGCATAAGAGTAGGATTTTTGAGGAAAGATACTCCGTTTCAAGCCTCTTGGCCCTGATTATGACTCTGATATGAAGTTTTATCCCATATAGAAGTAGAATATAGCAGGCCGACTATGATGGATGTAGATGGTGGTGACAAAGCATTTTCCGGCATTTGTTCTCCTATGACATCAGGAACCAAAAAGGTTTCTGATAATATTTCCCCATGTAAAGAGGACAACATATTAAATTCGGATAGGCTCAAGGAAGATATTCATAATAATGAGGTTGGAAATGTTAGCTCTCCTATAAATAAAGGCAATGAATCTTCGTGTCCCTCTATTTGTTTTGAGTCCCCAAGGACTAGTGGGCTTCCCCCACCCCTAGTTTTGGGCTCTAATTCGGCCCATTCTTTTGTGGATGACAGTTTTTGGCCATCAAAAGTTGGCCAACCTCTTAGTATAATGATAGTCCCATACACGATGGACCTTATCTAAATGTAACGCTAGAACAATAAGTCAACTCTGACCATTCGGATAAAGAACCTGAGGAGCTCTTTGGTAGTTTTCAACGCCTTTATGATAATTATTAGTGCAAATATTGCGATATTTAATCTACACAGTCTCGTTTGTTTTGTTGATGACAAAAATGTAACGTGTAATAAATAACGTAAAATGTACAACTTACTTGTAATCATAATTTGTCTCAACATTCACTCAACATCTCTCGACGTCTTGATTCCTCGTATGTTACAACACAGGTTTGTACATGCTTGTTATGTTGCATTATGATCAAACCTTATTATACTTTTTGCATCTACAAGCATTTTAAACAAATGCATCACTTTTATTTTTACGTCCAAATATACTTCCTATTTGAACAAACTTCATCTTTTCTTTTCACCAATAAAGTTTACTTGCACACTTGCTAAAATACATTTTATTTTAACAAGCACTCAACTAAACATTTTATCACACACACACACACACACACACACATATATATATATATAGCACTTTCATTTATAAAAGGCGTCATCCCGCGCGCACACGAACACACACACTACACACACACACACACACATATATATATATAATACATATCAATAATATATATATATATATATATGATATATAGCTATATTATAAATAAACACATTTTGTTTGATTAAAGGAATATACAAGTGAGTTTTACCCTCTGGTAACAATCACACAAAGATTTAAGACTTCGATGAATGTTGGACATAAAATGTCTTGTCAATGTATACTGGACAGTCGGTTCCCTTTTTAGAATGCCCGTTCCCTTTGATTTACAAAGGCCGGTTCCATTTTAAAGAGAATCGGCATATCAACGTTTGCCTATAAATAGAAGGGTCTTTCCAATCCGTTTTTCGTCACTTTTCACACACTTTCTCCACCATTTACACACATTTAGATCTTTAGGAATGCATCTATAAAATCTCATGATTATAATGCCTTTAACTATCATCTTCTTGTAAGCATAGACCCGAAAGGATCCTCCACGCATACACCCAAAATGATGATCCACCGAAGCAAGCCTTAGAGATCTTGTCATTTCCATCCACCACCAAGCATATACATATGTAGATCTAAAAGATTGAAGATCTTATTGTCTTCATCTATTTGAAGGCGTCCTATCAATGAAAGTTCATCTAGATTAGGCATTCATATCCAGTTGATACATAAGTCTTGGATCTTTATTGTATACACTATTGTCATCACACTGTATTAGATGATTTATGTGTTTATGCCATAAAACACAAGGTTTGTTATGTTGGGCCATAAAACATAACGGGTTTGGGTTGGTTTTACCCAGTGTATAAGAACTCGGTATTTAGCTTTATACCGGATAAAGGGTAAGCAATGTTAGGTTGGTTCTACCTTGATCTAGGACTGTATTTAGCTTTGTACCGGAAAAAGTGTAAACGACCTTGTGTAAGGTTTTCTCCGCCGAGAAGGGAGCTTGTTGATCTAGTGAAATAACTATCGAGTTGGGTACTCGGGGAGTGGAGTAGGGCGAAGAGGAACTCCGTGACCAAACCACTATAAATTATCGTGTCCGGTTTGCTCTCTATTTTATTTATTGCTCTCTATTTATTTATGCATATCCTTGTGTTGTATCTTGTTGATAATGCTTGTGGTGTGACAACTTGCTTTGTCTATGCTTTCCATTATTTATTGTGTCGTAGACTATAAGTGATACTTTTCATATTACTTTAATTTTGATCAGGCTTTTCATATAAAAGTATTAAGATTTTAAACAGAAACATATTCACCCCCCCCCCCCCCTCTACGTTTTCCATAATTGGTATCAGAGCCACATGGCTCTAGTTTTCAAAACAAATGATTTTCAAAACCGAGTACGATCCATGTATCAAATTATCCAAAAAGCGAGACTTAATATGAAAAGTATGTTGTTCTTTTATACTTAGAAGTTTTGTTGTTGAATATATTTGTTATACAAGCTTGATTAAGGAGTTAAATATGTTATATAAGTTTACTTTAAAGCATACCAAGTTTTAAACCTTTTCCTCGTGTCTAAATATGCGTTTTTGGAAAATTCGACCAGACCCGCCGTATCCTTTGTTAACAAAGGGCGGTTCCCTTTAGTAAAGGAACCGGTGGACCCGGTTCCTCAGTAGGTTTTTCAAACATTTGGTCATCTTTAAAAGATCGTAAAAAATTAACTATAAGTCTGTACGAGTCGTGCCATCTACCATTTCGAAGGGAATTGAGTCTACTTTCTAATAAAATGGGTTAAGGGTACTGATTAAAGGTTTAAGTAAGTCAAATTTGCAAAATACTACAAAGTGTCCAAAATTTTAAGCTTCGCATTAACATAGAACCTCAAACTTTTGCGTCGGGCCATTTAAGTTGGTATTCTTTGAATATGTTGGTTGTTGTGTGTCCCAAAGCAGGGTGAAGATAATCAATAGCCTAGCTAATTACCAAATATGGTTACCGAATATCACTTGAAGTCGTGTAATCACTTTCCAAAGACAATTATGCGACCCTATGCATGGGATCACGAATACCTCCTTGGGATAAAACCAAGTGTTTGTTCTTGTTCTAGGCACAGATCAAGAACCATGTGTTTTTATGTGTTTTTGTTTTCTGTATGTTTTCCATGCAATTGTGATCCTTATTTATAAGGGATTTACTCAAAACTTATTCATGGAATTAATGAGAGATTAATGGCTAATTAATCTTTTTCATAATT
>BQNB010211907.1:0-10167 GCA_026074375.1 Tanacetum coccineum
CACATCTCTCACTTACAAATTTATTTTTCAAACCTATTTGATTTGAAAACGAGAACAACGAGTACCGACCGAAAATAATTTAATTATCAAAAATTATTTAATAAAAATATTTAATAAATTATCTAACATCTTATTTCAAAAACGTTTATTATTAACGTGAATATTCGAGTTAAAGTTTTTATTTTTTTTACGAATAAAGTTACCCGTGATACCCTAAATAAATAATAAACATTAAATAAATATTATAAAAACATCTATAAAATATAGTCAAGTGAATACTCATTTTTATAGGAAAAATTATTTGGAAAACAATGGCGCAAGTTTCGTATTTTAAATCATCCGTTAAGTGGCCTAAACGAGTCCCGAACCGTTATCTAATAAAAGTTACACTTTTGGTCCCTGTGAAATATTTACACAATCAACCCTCAACTATTATACACATTACACTTTTATTATAACTTTTAATATATAAATATATAAAATCTATATATTTATTTCATTTTATAAAAATAATACACACACACTCCCTCTCCCTCCCCATTTCCGGCCAGCCGCCGGCCACCACCCAACCGCCGCAGGAAAAGTTTTCCGGCGAGTTTTTTGGCTGAAACCAAATTTGTTCCTCATCACCCGATCTATTCGATCCACAAGTTCACTCGTTGCCACGCCCCCCCCCTCCGGCAGCCGCGCCGCGTCACTCACCACCGCAGCGGGTCCGTTTGGTTTTAATATTAGTAGCTAGGCTGCGTTTGGTTTGGGTTTTGCACCAAAAAGGGTGCGTTCGGTGTATGGTTTGCATCCTAGGGTGCGTTTGGTGGTGTCTCGAAACCACAAGGGTGCGTTCGGTTGGATTGTAACGGCACCGAGGGTGCGTTTGGATCCGGGTCAGCCCCAACAAGGGTGTGTTAGGTTGGTATTCGCACCAAGGGTGCATTTGGTTTTCGTATTCACACCAAGGGTGCGTTCGGTTTAATGGTTACACGACTAGGGAGCCTTTGATTTTAGATAAAAACTGTTAGGGTGCGTTTGGGGTTAGCAGAAAAACAAAAGGGGGCTGTTTGGTTTATGACAGGCCAAAAAGGGGCTGTTTGGGTTAACAAGCACCACAACGAGTGCTTTTGGGTTAAGAGGAAACGCCTAAAAGGGGTGTTTGGATTGGCAGAAACACCCAAAAGGGGCGTTAGGGTGAGCAGAAAACTATAAAGGGGTGTTTGGGTGAGGAGAGAACCCCAAAAGGGGTGTTTGGGTGAGCAGAAACAGAAAAGGGGCATTTGGTTTAGCAGTTAGGAGCGTTTGGTTTATCGGATTTACCATGGGGTGCGTTTGGTTGGTTGTGTAACAGCCAAGGGGTGCGTTTGGTTTTTCAGTTTCACCGCAATGGGTGCATTTGGTTGGACAGAATTTCATAAGGGCGAGTTTGGTTTGACAGTTTCAAACTAAGGGTGCGTTTGGCTGGACAGAATTTCATAAGGGCGTGTTTGGTTTGACAGTTTCAAACTAAGGGTGCGTTTGGTTTATCAAAGTTATAATAATCGATTAATAAAAATTATTACGAGATTTATAAATTATAAATCGGAACTAGGTGGTGGTTAATGGTTAAATAAATGTGATATTTACTACTTTGTTTTAGTTTATATATAAATATATATATATATAGATATCTAAACACGCGGAGGTTGAAATGTTGATTTCGTTTATTAAGTGGAAAAACATTGGATTTTCATAAATATGGGAAAAGTTATATAAACGGAAAGGTCATGACGAAATTTATATAAATTTCTACATTTAGTAATGTTTTACTAAAACTTCTATTATTTTAGAACCCGGTAAAATGGACGAAGTTATATTTTAAAGATATATTAAATTATAGTTGTACAATAACTCGACAACGAATAAGAATTATACTTTTACAAATGAGACAACAATTTTAGCTACGATCCGCCAATAAAACGAAGATTTATTTATAAAATATTATTTTATAAATTCCTGACTAGAAGGTAAAATCATAACTTTTGTAAAAGCTTTACAAACATCGTTTGCTTAATTCGTAATTTAAAGACGTGTGTCTACTTTCATTCAAGTCCTTTTATTAATTAATTTGGTGTCGAAATAATTGGTTTAATTATTTACTCACACTTTTTATATAATACTTGCAATGTATTATATACTTCATATTAATCTTTTGGATTGTTTGTCTTTGTTATATAATTCACGGTATGAGTTATATAATTGTTTATTTTCCATATGTAATATATACATAATATATTACATACTTTGCGTTTATTTTTCGATTTATTTTATTTAACCAACCACCAAATTATTACAACTTTAAATCTAAATCTTTTATCAACGTGTCGCGTTGACGTAACCATTCACCGGGAAACCCAAATACGTTACCCTAGGCTAGTGGGTCTTAACTGTTAAGATAAGCTGTAACTTCTGGGTCGAGCCGTTCTGGTTTTCCGTTTGTGCTTTGCTTAATATGTGCATCTCTGCCAGATCGTTCTTCATCATCAATGTGAGTTCATAGCCCCACCTTTTCTCTTTTAATGGTTTTCATAAACTGTTTTCGGGGTAAGAATACATGCTCGTTTTATTATTGATTTCTACTACATAAGCGTTACCTGACTATTTTTACCAAAGCTTGATTTGTTTACTACATGATTTGAGATCGTTGAATACCTATATTTGAAACCGTGAATTTTGGACTTGATTGTTTTACTATGGACACAAGTGTTTTAAACTGTACGCTATCTAGGTTGTTGCATGAATATTATTGCATAAGTTACCACACTGCCATCTAAGTCCCCTTTCAATCATGAACCGTCAGTTGCTATAGTAGTAAGCGCGAGTGTTGTGGATAGATCTATCGGGACTGACAATCCCCACCTTTCTTTGGGGTCACAAGTTGACTCATGGTGCATTTAACATTTGAATAATACGTTGGTTGTTTGGCATCATCCTTTTTACTGCGTGGGGCATATATTACGATTACTTATTACGTGTTAAGGTTCGGTGTCATGAGCTTAGTGCAATAATACCTGTTTTTGGACTACTGAATATGATTCATGGTCTACTATTACTTAAATCTTGTGGTCCACTCTTTTACCGACAAACCTATGGATTCACTCAACCTTTGTGTTGACTTTTAGCATGTTTAATTTCAGGTCCTAAGGTATAAGCTTGGATGGGAGCCGTGACGGATATCTATTAGAGGGATTCTGATTTCTTAAATTCAATGAAACTTTTGTCTTATAAAATCTTAATGTCTTTTTATCAAAACTATGGGACCTAACGTGAAAACTCTGATCTTTTGTAATGACATTAAATGAATCTTATTTTTAACGTCCATTTAAGGTCATTTTCTATATCTTGATTTTTGTACTTTGACGTAGCACCCCATTGTTACCTTTCCGCTGCGACCTGATTTTGGGGGTGTTACACTTAACACGTAATAAGTAATTGTAATATATGCCCCACGCAGTAAAAAGAATGATGCCAAACAACCAACGTATTATTCAAATGTTAAATGCACCATGAGTCAACTTGTGACCCCAAAGAAAGGTGGGGATTGTCAGTCCCGATAGATCTATCCACAACACTCGCGCTTACTAATATAGCAACTCACGGTTCATGATAAAAGGGGACTTAGTGGCAAGGGTACTTAGGCAATAATATGATCACGAAATAGCATACAGTTTTAAAACACTTGTGTCCGTAGTAAAACAAGCATGTAATTCCACCCCGTAGAGTTTGTAAAACAAGTAGATAGAAATGGGGCTATGAACTCACCTTGAGTTATTGATAATCCAAATACAACAGAAAATGCGTCACGGCAATGACGGAATGCAACCTAAATTAATATAGGCCGTATAAGTACTAAGCACCTTGACTAACTAATGCCACATATAATTCTATATAGCTACATCACCATCTAATTGTTTTAGTAAAATTGTGTTTAATAAGTTAAAACGTATATAATTATAGTTTTTGTTATCGTAAACTCGTAAACGTCGTATTTTATTCGTTATAGCGCTGTTTTTAGCGATTCTTTCGAGCATGATCTCATAATTGAAAGTTCTATCTATTTATGAGGTTTACAAAAATAAATGTTTCTGTCATGAACAGTAACTTTTTATAAAAATGGTTTTAAAAAAGTATTTTTATACATTTAGGTATATAATCTTGCGTAATTCATAACTTTCTCGTTTTTAGATCTCGAAGTTCATTTAATTCATTAAGTTGAACTTTTTGGTGATCATCCGTAGTTTTTAAGTCAAAATTATCCCATTTCAAGGCCTAGTAGGCTTTGTGCTTGAGCTCGATAGGCAGATGACAAGCTTTATCGTACACGAGCTTATAAGGAGTACAACCAATAGTTGTCTTAAAAGCGGTACGAAAAGCCCACAAGGCGTCATCTAATTTATTGGCCCATTTTGCTCGATGCTCGCCTACTGTCCTTTCTAATATCATTTTTAAACCACGATTGGACACCTCCACCTGGCCACTTGTTTGAGGGTGATACGAGGTCGAAAGCTTATGTGTAACACCATATTTTTTAAAAACATTAGAAAATTAGTCGTTACAGAAATGAGTACCTCGATCACTTATAATGGCCCGTGGGGTTCCAAATCTAGAAAATAATTGTTTTAAGAATTTAACAACAACTTGGGCGTCATTAGTGGGGAGCGCTTTCGCTTCAAACCATTTAGAAAAATAGTCGACATCTACTAGTATATATCGGTTCCCTCGTGAAGACGGGAAAGGGCCCATAAAGTCGATGCCCCATACGTAAAAGATCTCATAAATCTGAACAGGATTTTGGGGTATTTCGTCCCTTTGTGAGATTTTTCCTTGACGCTGACATGAGTCACAGTTTGTGACAAAGTCTTGGGCATCAAGATATATGGTAGGCCAGAAAAAACCAGAGTCATAAACTTATTTGGCGGTTTAAGTTCGGGGCCATGTGTCCCCCGGTGGACCATTGTGGGCAAGCCGGAGAATATCTATCACTTCCTGCTTCGTCCCCACACACAGATCTAATAATCGATCACACAAATCTAAAAGAATAGTGGTCCATCAGAGAATAATGTCAAACATCCTTAAAGAATTTATTTAACTGCTGGGATGACATCCCTTTAATAAGCACATTACCCACTAGGTAGTTTGCAATGTCGGCAAACCACGGGGGTTCATTATCGGGATTAAGAGATATCATATTTAGGGACTCATGTGGAAAATTTTCATTCATTTCCATATCAATGAGATCCCCTTGATGAGGACTTTCTAATCTTCTCAAATGATCAGCCGCGAGATTCTTTGCTCCTTTTTTATCGCGAATTTCGATATTAAATTCTTGGAGCAAGAGAATCCACCAGAGCAATCTCGGATTAGCATCTTGCTTAGAAAATAGGTACTTTAAAGCCGAGTGATTCGTATACACTATTTTCTTAGATAAGAAAAGGTAAGACTAAAATTTCTCAAACGCGTACACCACGGCTAATAACTCTTTTTCCATAGTGGTGTAATGCGTTTGAGCATCAGATAAGGTCTTACTCGCATAGTGTATAGGCCTAAAATATTTATCTTTTCTTTGTCCTAAAACTGCTCCTACGGCAAAGTCACTAGCATCACACATAAGCTCAAACGGTAAGTCCTAGTCCGGGGACACAAGGATATGAGCCTCGGTTAACTTCTTTTTAAGAATTTTAAAAGAAGCAAGACATTTGTCAGAGAAGAAGAATGGAGTGTCATTTTCTAAGAGGTGGGTCATTGGCTGGGCTATTTTGGAAAAATCTTGAATAAATATCTTATAAAAGCCTGTGTGACCCAAGAAGCTCCTAATCCCTTTAACCGTAGTTGGAGGAGGTAGTTTTACAATCACATCTACTTTAGCTCTATCTACTTCAATACCAGATTTAGATATCTTATGGCCGAGGACAATAAACTCTTTGACATGAAATGGCACTTCTCCTCATTTAGAACTAGGTTGGTGTCTTCGCACCATTTTAGCATCATGTCTAAATGGGAGAGGCAAGATGAGAAGGAATCCCCGAAGACCAAAAAGTCATCCATGAAAACTTCCATGGTTTTCTCAATCGTATCATAGAAAATAGCTACCATACATCTTTGGAACGTCCCAGGAGCATTGCAAAGACCAAAAGGCATCCTTCGGTAAGCAAATGTTCCTTAAGGACAGGTGAAGGTCGTCTTTTCCTAGTCTTGGGGATCAACGAGAATTTGAAAGTATCCAGAAAAACCATCGAGAAAACAATAGAATTCGTTTCCTGCTAATCGTTCTAACATTTGGTCCATAAAAGGGAGAGGAAATTGGTCTTTATGGGTGGCGTCGTTTAACGTTCGGTAGTCAATACAAACGTGCCAACCCATGACCAGTCTTGTAGAAACTAATTCATTATTTTCATTAGTAATTATCGTTATGCCCCCTTTTTAGGTACGACGTGAACAGGGCTCACCCAAGAACTATCAGAGATAGGGTAAATCAATCACATCAGAAGTTTGATAACTGCTGCTTTAATTACTTAATGATTTTTAGATTCCCGCCTCTGGCGGCTGAACAGTCGGTTTAAAATCATCTTCCATTAATATCCTATGGGTGTAAAAATTAGGATCAATGCCCCGAATATCAGATATTTTCTAAGCTATAGCCTGTTTATGTAACTTTAAAACCTTGAGAAGCTGTTCTTTTTCCTCCCTTTTCAAGTCTTTAGCGATTATGACGGGTAACTTAGAAGTTCCCTCTAAAAACGCGTACTCGAGATAAGGAGGTAAGTCCTTGAGTTCAAGATCAGGAGGATTATCGATTCAAGTTTTAATCTTTTCAGTTTCATTAATTTCAAACACTAGAAGTGGAGGAGGGAGATTGGGTGTAGGATCCTTATTAAGTAATTCTTCTAGAAAAAGAATATCTCCCTCCGAGTCATAAATTCCATTATCAATACCCGGTGGTATCGAATCATCTAGAGAGTGAAATGCATTGGTCTCCTCCAAAAGTAAGTCACTATCCCCGAAAGGAGTGAAATAATGGGAGAGAGACTCAACAACAGGGTCAAAAGAAGGAGTGGGACTGCCACTCATCAGATTAATTAACTTTTGAACATTTAGCACCTCATGGAAATGATCCTCGCATGTAATATCAAAAATGTTAATCTTATGGATTGATTCATCACCATGTTTTCGAGGATATTTTGAGGTACTTTCATCATTGAAAACCAATTTCTCATCACCGACTCAAAGAGTTAACTCTTCTCCATGTACGTCGACCAAAGCATGAGCCGTCTTCAGGAAAGGTCTCCCTAAGATAAGAAGGACCCGAGGATCGACATCATAGTCGACTACAACAAAGTCAGCAGGGAATGTAAACTTTCCCACTTGAACAAAAACATCCTCAGCTATACCGGCTGGATAAGCAACAGTCTGGGTAGCTAACTCGAGGGTCATTCAAGTGAGAGTAATCTCAGGAAGAGATAGTGTCTTCCATATAGAAATAGGCATCAAGTTTATGCTAGCACCTAGATCAGCTAGGGCCATACATGACTCAAGTCCATAGAAATCACATGGAATGAGAAACCTCCTAGTGTCTCCCAGTTTTTCAGGTAACTTTTTTAGGAGCACAGCTGAGCAGTTCTTATTCAAGGGAGTATTTGCCAGTTCAAGAAGTTTCTCCTTATTAGAAAGGAGATCTTTAACCATTTTAGCGAACTTAGGCATGTGAGCTAAGCTTCGGCAAAACTGATATTGAAGTATATTTTCTTAAACATTTGTAAGAAACTGTGAATTTGTATATAAGCTTTGTCTTGAAGCTTCTCCTTATTCCACCTTAACGGATATGGTATCAGAGGTTGATGCGGATTTGGCTCAGGAATCGCAGGAGAAGAAACAGGAGCAGGAGGAAGCTCAGAAGAAGTAGAAGCGGGAGACGGTTGGACAACCGGAGGTGGGACTTTTGTGGTACTCTCGGTGAGTACCTGGTCCATTATCGTCTCTGGTTCTGGTACCACCTCCTTAGAAGAAGAAAGAGGCAGGATAGAACCGAGGGGGTCTGGTAAAAGTAAACACCACTCTGTGTGGTGATAACTTTAAGATCTTCCTGTGGGTTAGGAACGGTGTTGCTCGGCAACACTTCATGAGGTCTTTCCATGAGAACCTTTTGCATTTGACCCATCTTATTTGACATATTAGTATTTTGGGTTTTCAAATGTTGTATCTGTTGGTTATTGTAATCATGCATTTGTTGCATTCTAGCTTCAGTTGTTCTCATATGTTAATTCATCATTTCTACAAAGGTTTTAACATTTGGCTGAGCTTAATTCTGATTATATCCCTGATTGTAATTATTTCCTTGATTATAATTCTGAACCCTGTTTTGATTATAACCTTGGTTTGAGAACCTTGGTTATATCTTATTTGATTCTAATTTTGGTTCCTGTTTTGATTATTTTGATAACTTCCCTGACTATTACCTTGATTGTTTCCCTGATTATATCCTTGATTGTTTTGATTTTTATTATTAAATCCTGGTGGTCCAAGGTAATTATTGGAACGATATAAGCAGAAGTACGGTTACCTTTGGTTTGGGAGAATTACCACCCTGGTTAAAGTACCCGTTGTAGCATAAACGTCCTCTTGAGTGTAGTATAACAACCCGCAATTTTCATCAAAGTAAATATCCATCTATTAAATTAGATGCACTGTAATATCCATCTATTATATATATACTAGACTAAACCTTTTACAAGGAAATTTTTGTTTTATCTCATTATGCAATGTAACTTGCATCTCTAAAGTAAACGAGCTCACACAACCTCTACCAATGCCATCTCTATCTATGTTTATATCATGTAAACATCCTAATATGTCAAGTCTATATCTTAATATCATTTTTACCAAGTACATTATCCATTTAACGTACTTTTCAAAACGTTATTTCAAAACAAGCATTAAACGTTAACGTTTATATCAAAACCCTACTTAAATGTAATGTAATACATATAAAAATGATTGTACACAGCATTAAAGCATGTGTACAAGTATCAATACACAACATTTGAATATCTTTTCCCTCCTAAATCAAGTTACAACTTTCTAAAACACAATGTATAAGTCAATAATGCAAGAAAGTCAAACTAGGTCATTTTACCTCCTAAATCACTTTGGTTTCTTACCACCACTTTAGTACAAGGTACAAGCACTTAATGCATGACTTTTAAACCTTAAACCTAATCCCTAAATCATTCTAAACCCTAATCTAAAAACCTAAACCCTAAACTTAAAACTAAACCCTAATCCCTAATCCATTAATCCTAACACTAATCCTAAACCCTAAACTATCTTAAACCCTAACCATAACACAAATTAAAACTCTAAAACCCAAACCCAAAATGAAATAAACCCGACACCCCTTTTCTTGCATTTTTACCCATTTTAAGCAACCAAGCACCTCAATCAAGCACCCTAACACCTCTATGACATCACCAAGAAGCCACCCAAGTAGCATACAAGCACCTCCCTTTCAACTCTTGGCCACCAAGCTTGCTACATCACCTCTTTGTCTCTTTTTCTAGCCGAACCCCTCCAACACCATATATCTTGCTTAGATATTTTTCTAGCTAATATAGCTTCCATGAATCATCTATCTACAACCCTAGATCCACTACACTAAGCAAACTTGGGCACCAAGGGTGTTTTCACCCTATAAATACATAAACCAAACACCCTTTTCAAATCATCCCTTAACACTTTCTTCACACACTCAAATGGAGTTCTAACCTTTCCATAGAATCAATAAAAGATCAAGAGAAGTCCCTAAGCTCAGAATAGAAGCCAAGAAGCAAGAAAAATGAAGTCTTGAAGCCATTCCTAGGCGTACGAGTTATAAAAACCCATTTTGACCCATTTTAGCTCAAGTAAGCCTAAGATCTTGTTCCATAAGCTTATATTCTATATTAGAATGTTCATAATACTCTTAATGTCATATATGAACTCTTGTTTGAAGCTTTAAATCCTCAAACCTGTTAGGAATTATGTTTTCCTGAGTTAGTACTGTTAGTATTATTTAGTTAGTACTGCTAGTATATATATTAGTACTGGTAGTAGAGTTAGTGTTGTTAGTAGTAAGTTAGTACTGCTAGCATATATAGATAGTAC
>BQNB010211912.1:0-10166 GCA_026074375.1 Tanacetum coccineum
AAAAAACTGACGAAAACGTAAAATAACTGACAAAAAACGTAAAATAACCGATGAAAACGTAAAAATATATTATATATCATAGAAAAACGTAGAAATCGTAGAAAACGGATTAAAATGGATGAAAACGTAAAAAAAACTCAAAAAAAGTATGAATTATTTAATTATTGTAGAAAGAAGTGAGAAGAAGAGGTAAGAAGTGAAATATTTTGTCTGAATTTTTGAAGAGGTTAGAAGTGATTTTTACCACTTATCTCTGTAAAAAAACAAACAAAAAACGTCTGAGAGACTGCAGACATAAGCGGTGAAAAGAGGTTAGATGAAGTTATTCGAAAAAAACAAACAAAGCCTTAATTAGTCTACCTATTTTTCTCCTAATTATATAAAGCATTTTTTTATTTTATCTTTTATCTTTAGTCATTTATTTTCACACACTAAATGTGTGTTTTGCTCCGACTCTCTCTCCTCCCTTCCCCGGATCCCAATCCATTATTTCTGTTCATTCAATCACCACCAACAAACTCCATGAAAAAAGCTAAATATATGACGGCTCATGAAAAAACTAAACTATACCGGAACAAAATATTCATTAAACCTTGTCATTTACTTCGAATCAATTGCATTAACATCTAACCGACTGAGATAAGCTTGTAACTGATATTGGATACATTACCATCTGAGTATGATTCATCAAAATCAAACACGTTTTGTAATTCATCAGGTTGCATCTATTACTTGTTTGTCACTAATTTTATTTGTTCAATCAATTTTGACCTGATTCGTGTAGATATAGGTTTGTGTAGTTAGTTGTTGTTATTTTAGGTGTGTTTTGCAATATGTATGATTTAACTGTTATGTAAATTTTTTGCATTTTGATCTAGTTATCGAAAGTTGAATGCTTATAACCTTAGTAGTTTCTATAAAATGGCTCAATGAAAACATTTGTAGGTCTTACACAGGTGTGTTTGTTGTTGTGGATTTTTATCGCGCTTGTTGTTGTTAGTGCGATTTAAGATCAGTTTATACTTGCGTACATATAATAAATTAAATATATATGATCCGGTCCTCGACACAAGGCTAGCCATGTCAACCCATTGATGACTCAAAACTGTTAGCACCCACTTTAAGCAATTATATAATCTTGAATTCGTTCAACCATCGACATACATTTGGGGATGCTATAAAAGACAGATTGAGATCATTTTATGTTCAACTTTATAATGTTATTCGCATGTTAATGTTGTTGCGTAAGAGAGAAAAATAATAGGCATCATGTTAAATTAATGGTGGACTCATCTTTTTTACTTGCCTCGTTTCAATTGGTTTAACATGGTCGATATAAAAGGTTAACATGGAAGATCTTTATTAACAAAAATCGCTTGGTGACAAACACTAACACTAAAACATTATTACAGGAAACTAGCTAGTTATGATGCCATGAGTCAACAAATAAAACAAGTTCTAGATTGCTTTCAAGACTCATGCGTTCGTTCATAAAATAAATGGACCCGTTTGTTAAAAGGTTGACCTATTTGTTAAAATGTTTGTACCCGAAACTAATAAAGTTGACCCATTTGTTAAAAGGTTTGGATTTGATTAGTGGAAGATTGGTTAATGTGGAAGAAAAACCCGTTATTAATGATTAGTTTCTTGTGGAGAGTATGCGTACATTGAACTTAACAGGTGCATCGTTTTTAAAGTACCGTTCAATACAGCAAGTGTTATCGAAAGGGGGGTATGAAAAGTGTTTGTGTTGACAATTTCTGTTAATTTTGATGAGAAAAATTAAGACTTCAATCGTACCTCCGCCGCGCGAATTAGGTACAATTTCTGTTAATTTTGTTTGAAAGGATATATGGTTGTCTTATATTATAATCGCTTAATTTTGGGGCTTTTATGGTAGTTGACTATTTGACTTAGGGTTAGACATGTGATTATGAAGGATATTCTGAAGGGAATGGTCAGTAATCAGACTTGATTTATCGGTTTTGTGTCGTATTGGACTTGCGCATACAATACCCTTATGCAAGGCTAGCATTATAAAACTTTCGCCTCATAACTATATTGGTCATATGACTTACACTTTTAATTAAATTTCGGGGAATCATTAGTGTCTATCTTAGAGCAAGTGGGTTAAGTAGCTTGAGTGTTTGTTGTAAAGGAACTGGATTGAAGAGCTGGTTAAGTAAAGCAATCTCATAGTAAGGTTGGTGAATGTATGCTATGCTAAGTTACTTATAATGTGCGTTGACGGAGAGTTAATGTACGACATATGGAATTCTTCTTGCTTGTGTCCCCGCTCCCCAGTGCCATAGAGATCAATAAATAATCAGTTTCGTTCTTTCTTGGTGAAACCGAGTTAAGTTCCTGCATCAGCTTGTTATTATATGTGCTCAAGAGTTATTATCTCATCTTGGTGGCTGGTTATTTGTGTTCTAGGATAGGTGATAGTCTTGTCTCTACACATAAGTACATAACAAATATTCTCTATATATTGAACTTTACACTATTCTGATTTGCTTGGATATGCAGCGAATAAAAATATCATATAGATGGGAAAGATTGATAGCATTCTTGTGAGCTTTAGTGTGAAAATGCAACATGGACTTATTTTTTTAGTTTCCGTTTGTTTAAGGATATAAAATTTGGCATTCTTTTACAAATTATGGATATTCGCAGTCCACATCGGTGCTGTTTATTGACGTATTATTGATGTATTTTCGACAACTTCAGAATGTCGAAGTCGGCAAAGGCTGTAGTAGCATCCATTAGAGTATGAGTCTTATATCTGATACAAGGTGAAGGGAGCTTATAAAGGTTCATTCTTATCCTTTCGTCTTTGTAGTTTTTATTAATATCGATTCTAAATAAAGTTTTATTCTTTCTGGTATGTTGATAGGACTGCACTCTTGAAGATCAATGCATGCTAGATAGACACAATCATACGAATAATACAACTTATTGCAGTCGTTAAATCAATTCCGAAGTTTCATGAGAATCTAGCTAATTGATATCTGGCGTATGTTCCCTGGTCTTTGACTTTTCCTACGGGTCAATACGGTTCGGATTGGGTTGAGGCGACTTACTTTCTTGACAGTCTTCATTTTAGTTGTTTGGGAGTCGGTTTGCTACTGGTGTATCTTGGCTTTCTCATGTCTGTTTGGCGGGTTTGAACCCTAAGTTGACGGTTATGAGAAATGTATGTCCTAGCTACCTAGAGCTTCATCCAAATACATCTGGTTTTCACTTTGGTCTGTATTAAGAAGTTTGCCATTTGTGGAATGCACTCTGCTCACATTCTTACCTTAGAATACCCCCAATCGTGGGATAAACTGGATGTTGTTTTGCTATTAAATGACATACAAAGTCACAAATTCCAAATAAGTAAAAATGATCTACTTGAGATCAGTTAGGTTATTCGGTTTATTCAATTGTTTAGTTTGGTTATTTTTTTAAAAACCAAACCTAACTGAAAGCCGAATTTGAATTTGGTTTGTTTTTTTAGTTGACCTGAATAACTCGAATTACACTATTATATTTTTCTAAACTTTAATTATATAGTTTTTTAGAAAAACGAAAATTATTTCAAACATAAAAAGGGTTTTTTTATATTAGGATAAAATTTTAATAGCCTTTATGTATATATATATATATAAATAGCGTGGGGAATAAATGAAAAGGGGCTTAAAATAAATAGTCTAGGATTCCATCATATTGCGCTATGTGTCTCCTCCTCATCCCTTCTTTTTTGTAACTATAAGGGTATTTTTGACATTTTAACTTGTAGGGTATATAAAGTCTTATTTTCCTCTTTATTTTTTGTATTCTCGCTTCCATCCACTTTTTACGTTTTTTTTACATTTCGTCCGTTTTTTTTGCGTTTTCGTTTGTTTTTTTACGTTTTCGTCTGTTTTTTACGTTTTCATCTGTTTTTTTATGTTTTCGTCAGTTTTTTTACGTTTCGTCCGTTTTTTTACCTTTTTGTCATCTTTGTACGTGTTCGTCTGATTTTTTTTACCTTTTCGTCATCTTTTTTACGTTTTCGTCCGTTTTTTTACGTTTTCGTCTGTTTTTTTACGTTTTCGTCATTTTTTTACGTTTTCGTCTGTTTTTTAACGTTTTCGTCAGTTATTTTACATTTTCATATGTTTTTTTACGTTTTCGTCCGTTTTAACGTTTTCGTCAGTTATTTTACGTTTTCGTCTGTTTTTTTTTACGTTTTCGTCCGTTTTTTAACGTTTTCGTCAGTTATTTTACGTTTTCGTTTGGTTTTTTACGTCTTCGTCCGTTTTTTAACGTTTTCGTCAGATATTTTACGTTTTCGTCTGTTTTTTACGTTTTCGTCCGTTTTTAACGTTTTCATCAGTTATTTTACGTTTTCGTCTTTTTACGTTTTCGTCAGTTTTTTACGTTTTCGTCAGTTTTTTTACGTGTTCGTCTGATTTTTTACATTTTCGTCTGTTTTTTTTACGTTTTCGTCTGTTTTTTTACGTTCGTACACAAAAACATATATAAAACGTATATAAAAACGTGTATAAAAACGTATATAAAAAGGTATAAAAACGTATATGTTTTCATAAAATGTACCTAAGGGACCACTGGTGTTATTATTTATAAAGGATAGACGATGCAACGATCGTTAGCCAAAAGGGGCTAACCTGTAAATATAAACGGACGCAACTAAATTGTATATTTTACTGCATCACAGTGTACAATTTACTGCATTAAATTGTATATTTCACTTCATCAGTGTAAATTATACTGCATTAAATTATATATTTTTCTGCATCACATTGTAAATTTACCTATATTAAATTGTATATTTTACTACATACTGCATTAAAATTGTATATTTTACTGCATCATAGTGCAAATTTTACTGTATTAAATTATATTGTATTAAATTGTATATTTTATTGCATCAAAGTGTAAATTTGAGTACGTTAACATGTATATTTTACTGCATCAGATTGTAAATTTTACTACATTACGGTGTAAATTTTACTACCTTAATTGTATATTTTAATGCATCCCAGTGTACATTTTACTGCATTAAATTATGTATTTTACTAGCATCACATTATAAAATTTACTGCATTAAATTGTATATTTTACTGCATCACATTGTAAATTTTAATGCATTAAATTATATATTTTACTGCATCACGGTATAAATTTTACTGCATTAAATAATATATTTTAATGCATCACAGTGTAAATTTTACTGCATTAAATTGTATATTTTACTAACATAAATTGTAAACTTTACTGCATTAAATTTTATATTTTACTGCATAACAGTGTAAATTTTACTGCATCACATTGTAAATTTTACAATGTTATAAATTTACTACATCAGAATGTGTAAATCTACTGCATCATAATGTTATAAATCTACTGCATCACAATGTATAAAATCTACTGCATCACAATGTGTAAACCACTGCATCACAATGTATAAATCTAATGCATCACAATGCAAAAATCTACTACATCACATTGTTATTTTACTGCATCATGATGCACTAAGCAATAACACCATGATGCGATAACTATGATGCATTAAAGGTGATTATCAAAAATAACGAGGATACTTCATGAACAATGAGACTCTATTAAATTGATTTTAGTAATAAATGTTATATGTTTTACAACTGAAAACATGTATTATAAATAATGATTTAATATCCACTGCATCAGAATGTTGGTTTTTCTGCATCATAGTTATTTGTTACTACATCACTATTTAAAGCATCATATTGTTTATAGTTTAATTCAATTGTGATTCATCATGTTTACATACTATGATGCACTAGTTATATACAATGTGATGCACCAAGTCTAATTCAAAATCAGTGTATCACAGTTTATAATTTAGTAAAACCTTTTACCCAAACGGATGCCCTAAAGTACCTCAAACAGATGCACTAAAATGCATACTTATAGAAAAAAGTTGAAAAAAAAGTTTGTGAAAAGAAATTTTCGGAAAAAAAAATTCGGAATTTTTTTTCAAAAAAAAATATTTCGAAAAAAAAATCGGAAAAAAATTCGAAAAAAAATTTCGGAAAAAAAAAATTCGGAAAAATTTGTTATTTAAATTTTCGGATTTTTCTTTTAAATTTTCAAAAAAAAAATTAATGGTTGACTCGCGCATACAAACCTTAAACCGTTTTAAATCCTTAGGCGAGGAAGAAGAAAATTTTCCTTTTAACAAACCAGGTGGCAAATCATCTGACACGTCACAATGTATAAATTCAGTGCATCACAATCAATTGCATCAGAATGAATAATCTACTGCATCAGAATGTGTAAATCTACTGCATCACAATGTTATAAATTTACTGCATCACAATGTATAAAATCTACTGCATCACAATGTGTAAACTACTGCATCATAATGTATAAATTTAATGCATCACAATGCAAAAATCTACTGCATCACATTGTTATTTTACTGCATCATGATGCACTAAGCAATAACACCATGATGCGATAACTATGATGCATTAAAGGTGAATAGCAAAAATAATGAGGATACTTCATGAACAATGAGACTCTATTAAATTGATTTTAGTAATAAATGTTATATGTTTTACAACTGAAAACATGTATTATAAGTAATGATTTAATATCCACTGCATCAGAATGTTGGTTTTTCTGCATCATAGTTATTTGTTACTACATCACTATTTAAAGCATCATATTGTTTATAGTTTAATTCAATTGTGATTCATCATGTTTACATAATATGATGATGCAATAGTTATATACAATGTGATGCACCAAGTCTAATTCAAAATCAGTGTATCACAGTTTATAATTTAGTAAAACCTTTTACTCAAACGGATGCCCTAAAGTACCTCAAACAAATGCACTAAAATGCATACTTATCGAAAAAAAGTTGAAAAAAAAGTTTGTGAAAAGAAATTTTCGGAAAAAAAAAATTCGGAATTTTTTTTCAAAAAAAAATTTCGAAAAAAAATTTCGAAAAAAAAATTCGGAAAAATTTGTTATTTAAATTTTCAAAAAAAAATTCCTAAATATTTTTTTTCAAAATTTTTAAATTATCGAACTTTTTTTCAAATTTTCGATTTGAAAAATATCCATTTTTTCAAATTTTCCAAATTTTTGTTTTTTTTTCAAATTTTTGAATTTTTTTTAAATTTTCAAAAAAAATATCGATTTGTTTTTCAAAATTTCAAACTTTTTTTCAAATAATCGAATTGAAAAATATCGATATTTTTTTTTCAAACTTTTTTCCAATTTTCAAACTTTTTTTCATATTTTCGAACCTTTTTTTCAAGTTTTTGAACTTTTTTCAAAATCCCAAAAAAACATCGATTTTTTTTTTCAAATTTTCGAAATTTTTTTCAAAATTTTCGAACTTTTTTTCAAATTTTCCAACTTTTTTTCGAATTTTCAAAAAATATCGATTATTTCGAATTTTTTTTTTCAAATTTTTAAATTTTTTTTCTAATTTTCGATTTTTTTTAATTTTCTATTTTTTTTTTTCAAATTTCCGAATTTTCGGAAAAAATTCGATTTTTTTTAATTTTAATATGTGTTTGTGTATTTAATTATGTTATTGTTGGTGAAACGGTTATATATATATATATTAAATAAATAAGGTAAAATAACAAAAACACCCTTGCAGTTATAAAAAAAGAAGAGGGTGAGATGGGACACATGACGCGATCTCATGGCTTCCTATCCTTCTCATTATATCCCTTCTCTATATAAATATAATATATATATATATATATATATATATATATATATATATATATATATATATATAAATTCAATTTTCGATTCGGATGGCCAAAATCATATCTAAACCAAAAATTGATTTTTTTTTCCGGTTCGGTTCGATTTAAAAAAAAATCGATTTATTCGGTTGTTACCCGAACAATGCACACCCTGACATAAGCACATAACCAAATGGCTATTTCTAGGGCTGTAAACGAACCGGACGAAGGCTTGTTCATGTTCGTTCATTTAATTTTAGCCGGACAAATAAACGAACACGATCGTTTAAACGAATGGATTTTCTTGTTCATGTTCGTTTATTAAGAAATAATGTTGTTCATGTTCGTTTATTAAGACACTAAACGAACATAAACGAACGAACGTAAATAGACATAAAATTTACATAATATTGTGTTTTATAAGTGTTGTTTTGTTTAATTAAATCAATATAAAACTATATAATAGAAAGATGCGATACACGAATATAAACATATATACGATCATAAACGAATGAATAATCGGACGTTCACGAACATAAATGAACGGACAAGACCTTTGTTCATGTTCGTTCATTTAACTAAACGAACGTAAAACGTTGTTCATGTTCGTTCATTTGATAAATAAACGAACATAAACGAACGTTTTACCGAACGGTTCATGAAATGTTCACTGAACGTTCAGTATAGCTATTTCCAACAACTACAATTTAACACATGTTACAATGATATTGCATAAAACATTAATGCCACATCCACATGACTACGTCCATCCACTAAAACACATGCTTTCCAAAGTGCAACTGGCTTATTACTTTACTCTATATATCAATCCGGAAATGTCGGTGCTGCAGTGCTACAGTGTGTGCTACAGTACCGGCCCATTGGGCTCTTACTGTGGGCCGGCTCATTTTTTTTAAGGAATGTAAAAAAAAAAACGCTCGGCACAAAATAGAAATTTTTTTTACAAAAGTATTGACTTATTCAGATAAAAAAAAACCCGCGACATGAGGCCCAACACATAAGCCCATATAAAAAAAAACTATTAAACATGAGACCGAAAAAATAAACCCGCACAAATAAAAAATAGAAAAAAATAAAAATAAAATTTTAACACAAAAATAAACCCGCAATTCATATAAAAAATACCCGCGACATGAGGCCCAACACATAAGCCCATATAAAAAAAAAAAACTATCAAACATGAGACCGAAAAAATAAACCCAATATAAAAAAAAATTGCTCGGCACAAAATAGGAAAAAAATTACAAAAGTACTGATTTGATCAGGTAAAAAAAATACCCGCGACATGAGGCCCAACACATAAGCCCATATAAAAAACAATCTATTAAACATGAGACCGAAAAAATAAACCCGTAAAAATAAAAAATAGAAAAAAATAAAAATAAAATTTTAACACAAAAATAAACCAGCAATTCAGATAAAAAAATACCCCGCGACATGAGGCCCAACACATAAGCGCATATAAAAAAAAACTATTAAACATGAGACCGAAAAAATAAACCCGCACAAATAAAAAATAGAAAAAAATAAAAATAAAATTTTAACACAAAAATAAACCCGCACTATTAAACATGAGACCGAAAAAAAACCCCGCACAAAATACAATAAAAAAAACCTTGTAGTAACGCTCGATTCTCATTTAAAGCCCACGTTCCCATAAAATTATATTTAAAAAAACCCGTATAGCCAAAAAAAAAAGAAACCTTTAAACATGAGCCCCACACATAAGCCCATATAAGAAAAAAACAAACTATTAAACATGAGTCCGAAAAAATAACCCCCCACAAAATAAAAAAATTAATAATGCCTCGCAACAACGCGTAAAAAAATAACGACCCGCAGCAACGCGCGGGTAATCCTGTTTGTTATTGAATATTCTTGAGATCCTTTCAAACACTTAAACAAAGGAAAACAAACTAGTGAAAGTGATGATTGGTTTTTTTAGTTCGGGAATAACCATCATTGATAAATACATTCATTCGTGAGTACATATATGTACAATAATTTTGTTTTACCTAAGCTAGAGTAACCATTTCATAAAGGTCGGACTAAAGATGAAGTTAGTAATGAACCCCAGGGTGAAAATGATTCTGACTTAGATTGTCTAAACGAAAATAGTTACCACATCCGTCAAAGTACTGATGATGAATGGGACATGCAAAAGCATGAACCTGAAAGTCACTCGTATATCATGAATAGTCCAACTATGGAACTTCAGAAGAAATTTACAAATGTGATTGAATTTAGACGAGCTTTGAACCATTATGCACTCATAAAATGAATTTGAGTATAAAACTGAGAAAAGTGACTTGGAACGATTGACAGCATGTTGTGATGAAAAAAAATTCGAGTGGAGGATTCATGCTTCTATAACTGAAGATAAAATTACTTTTCTGGTTA
>BQNB010211914.1:0-10166 GCA_026074375.1 Tanacetum coccineum
GAGGATAGTTTGCAACTTAATGAATTGATGATTTTCTGTACCAACTTACAATAACAGGTTCTTGACTTGGAAGAAGCAAAGACTGCTCAAGCAAAGGAGATTGCTAGCTTAAAGAAGGGAGTCAAGAAGTTAGAAAAGAGGAGACAGTCAAGAACTGCATGGCTTAGGAGATTAAAGAAGGTTGGTTCAAGTAGAAGAAGGTTGGTTCATGTATAATCCTCTAAGGAAAAAGAGATTTTAGGTGCTAAGAAGGATGCATCCAAACAGGGGAGGAAAATTACTGATCTTGATGCAGATGATGAGGTAACTTTGGTTGATGAGACTCAAGGAAAGCAGGATGCTGATTTAATATTTGATGCTGGAGTCCTTGATGGCGATGAAGTGATTGTGGATGTTACAACTGGTGAGAAAGAAGAGCAAAGTGCAAAAGTTGATGAAATGAAAATTAATACTGCTGATCCAGTTACAACTGCTAGTGCAACAGATACTACTGCTGGTGTTGAAGTTAGTGTTGCTTCTACAATTCCAGTTATTTCTGCTGCTTCAACTCCACAAATGTCAAAGATGAGTTGTCTTTGGCTCAGACCTTGATTGAAATCAAAGCAACAAAATTCAAGGCTGTTACAATTGCTGCTACAACTGTTAGCACAAAGTCTAAGGCAAAAGGAATTCCTATACAAGAGCCAAGTGAAACAACAACAGTAGTACCAACACCTTCAAAAGTTCAGGCTAAATGTAAAGGAAACGCAAAAATGGTTGAGCCTGAGAAGCCATTGAAAATGAAGGATCAAATTGCTCTTGATGAAGAATTGGCATTTAAATTACATGCTGAAGATAAAGTAGAGTTGGAAAGAATGCAAAAAGAAAAGGTTGCTCAAGAAGAAGCTAGCAAAGCAGCAATTTTTGAAGAAATAGACAGCTATCAAGCTATGATTGAGGCTGATAAGCAATCAGCTGCAAAACTCCAGACTGAAGAACAAGAAAAGTACTCCATTGATGAAAAGTCAATAATGTTGGTGGAGATGATTGCTGAAAGAAAAAGGTTCTTTGCAGCACAAAGAGCAGCAGAGCAAATAAATAAACCACCTACCAAAGCACATATAAGGAATAGAATGTGTACATATCTAAGAAATATAGGTGGATACAAGCATCATCAGTTGAAATGAAGAAGTTATGAAGAAATTCAGATGCTTTTTGACAAGGTATATAAAGAGGTAAATTCATTTGTTCCTATGGTGGTGGAAGATTCAAAGAAAGCTAAAACTGTTATAGAGCAAGAAAGCAGTACTAAAAGAGCAGCTAATAAGTTAGAGCAGGAAAAAGCTAAGAAGCAAAAGATTGATGAGCATGTAGAAACTAAGGAGCATAATGATCAAGATGAGGAACAGTTGAAAAAGCATATGGAAATTATTGAAGATGAAGAAGAAATAGAAATTGAAGCTATACCATTAGCCACCAAACACCCAATGATTGTTGAATACAAGATTGATAAAGAAGGAAACATGAGATACTACAAATTGATAAGAGCTGATGGAAGTACAAAAAGGTATTCATCAATGATTCAGATGCTTCAGAATATTGGCAGAGAAGACTTGGAAACCCTCTGGAAGCTAGTAAAGACTAAACATGGGCATACAAGACCAGAGGAGGAGTATGAAAGAGTACTTTGGGGTGATCTGAAAGTGATGTTTGAGCCTGACATTGAAAGTCCAATTTGGAGAGATCTACAAGGTTATAAAGTGACAGTTTGGAAGCTATTCTCTTCAAGTGGAGTACACTTTGTGAGATTTCAAAATGTACATATCTTTATGCTGGTGGAGAAAAAGTATCCTCTTACACCTGCAACAATCACAATGATGTTTGATAAGATGCTTCAAGTTGACTACTTTACTGAGATGTGCTATCAACTCCTCAAACTTTTAACAAAACAACAGAAGAATCCTGGAAGTGTTTGAATGCATCCTCCTGGTGATGGTGAAGACTTTTAATGAAGAAACTTGAAGATTCAGATGATGGACATCAAGTTTAGGGGAAGATTGTTGGGATTAAAAGACTCTATAGGGTTTCTGCTGCTCAGGTATATATTAGTGTTGTCAAGCAACTTAGTGTTGTTCAGTAATATTAATGAAAATTATGGTAAGTAGTTAGTACTGGTAGTATAAAGTTAGTACTGGTAGTATAAAGTTACTACTGTTAGTGTAAAGTTACTACTGTCAGTAGAAGTTAATGTTAACAGTCTATATGGCCCATGACCTTCTTTGTATTTGTATGTAACTAGGTTAGACCCATTATGCACACTATATATGTATCCTATTGTATTCATCTCAATCAATATAAACGAATACACATTTTACATGGTATCCGAGCTCTAGGTAAGATCCACCAACAAAATTTGCTATCCTTCGGTCATCGGCTACTCGCCGATGATCCGGAGGGATTCCGCTATTTTAGCTTTATTGTTTTAATTAGGATTTCATTTTTCGTATTCAATGCATAAACCCTAAACCCTAGCCGTCAAATCGAAAAAAAATAAAATTTTGAGTTGCCATGAATCAACTATATTTTTTTCCTCTATTTGTTTTCATTGTCGAAGATCATTGTCGTTGACAACAAATGTTGATTATCAAAATGCCACTACCTTCTAAAGGCAAAGCAAACCATGACGTAAAAAAAATCGTCACGTAAAGGAAGATGCCGCAAGCAATAAACAACTATGCCGTCAAATGCAATTATGCTTCCGCTAAATAAAAGATGAGGAAAAGAATAAGCGACTTTCAACATTCATTCCAAAAAAACCCTAGCCGTCCTAACACATCCCATATTATATTGATATAGCCATCAATCCATTGTCTCTTACTCTACGTTTTACAAACGGAGATCATTGTAGTTTTCAAAAATAGTTGGTTGCAAATTTGTCGCTCCCACCTAAAGGCAAAGCAAGCCATGACGTAAAAAAAATCGTCACGCAAAAGAGGAAGCCGCAAGCAATGAACCACTATGCCGCGAAATACAATTATGCTTCTGCTAAAAGAAACAACAAAGAAGATGAAGATGATAGAAGAAAAGAAGAAGCGGCTTTCAACATATGTTCCAGTTTATCGGTTCGAAAGTCTGCCGTTCAAACTGCGGGGGAGTATTAGATGGCTAAGTTATGTTAGTTTGACCGTTGACCGTTGACGGTTGACTTATTCGGCCCAAACCTAATTGTGGGTTTGGGTCCATTATGTTTTAGGGTTTGCATTGCTTACTTATTAAGCTATGTATTTAGTATAAATACATAGCCAATCTTCATTATGTAATCACAAAAACACAATCAATAATATATATCTTTGTCTCAATCAATATAAACGAATACACATTTACAGTTAAGACTGCTCAGAGTTGAAGACAAATTAATTACTACTGCTAGTACAAGAGTTAATATTGTTAGTATAAAAGTTACAACTGTTAGTGTAACTTAGTACTGCTAGAGTAAACTTCTAAGTAGTTAATGCTTCTTGTGCTCAGTTACAACTGCTGAGTAATTACAACTGCTGGAAGGATTATGCTGATAAAACATAAACATGTTAACAAATGTGCAATTATTGGATAATGTTTACAAATCAATTAAGTTTTGTTCTTCTTAAGAGCCCAAATACCTTCACAATTGAAAACATGTCTTCCTGTTTTGTTTTGTTTTGTTCAGAAGTCATGAAAACCAATTTAAACCACATTGCCTCGCTATATTCTCATTTCTTTACAATCATGGAACGCGTACGGCATGTAGATATTAAAGGATCAAACCTGAAAATAGTTAACGATCAGACTAATGTTCACTATGAAAGGATAAAACATTAAGGCGGTGTACATAAACCTGTAAAACACATAAACTCTAAAAAAAATCAAATAATATCATGTTCATATGTAAGCGTCTTTGGAATTTTAATATGTTGAGTATACATTTCCTTTTTAAATATTTGAACATTTTAGCAATTCGATCAAGATCATTAAGCTATATGATAATTTAATATAAAATTAAAAATCATACACAACAAAAGAGATATGCACCATATAGCTTGTTTAAAGTCTAGCATATTTATCAATCAATAATCGAAATATGATTAACATTAACTCTGAAACAATAATCCAGATAGGTCTAATATTGAAAACTCACATTCGCAACCATCAATTATACAGATCAATATTTAGTTTGTTAGTCTATAGAATTTTAATAACTAAAGGAATAAATAATCACTAAATAGATTTACACTAATTCAAAGAAAACAATGAAGCAACATCACTTAAAATAAAACATCAAACAATAATAGCTACTAAAAACGTTAATAGGACTACTTACAGATGTTGTAGATGGATCATGGATGATGCCCAACATTTTAAAACAACCACAGGAAAGAAAACAAAGAAAAAAAGGTCATCGGAAAGGCCATATTGCCGAACGGCACAGAAAAATAATGGATTAGATTTTGGGGATTCGGTTATGGTTTAAAAATAGTGGGTTATGAAATTTAAAATTTGGGATGGAGATAAGTTTTAACTTTTAAGATACCCGGTTTATTTAAAAATTTCAAGATATTATCTATTTTATCTATATATATATATGGCGTAAAAATAGAGTATTCAAAAGTAGGGTTGGCAATTTTTGACCTGATACGAAATCTAACGTGGAAGTGACATGAAAATTAATAGATTCGGGTTGAGACTAAATAGATTTTGGGTCAAGTTTGAGTCGATCCATCCAACCCGTTTATTAAACAGGTTCAGGTTGGGAACTAATTAAGCGGGTCGACACTCAACCTGTTTAAGATTTTTTTCTTAAATTAAAATTATTTATATTTTATTATACGGGTTAAATAGGTTAAACGGCTCGACTCACAAACCCGTTTAACCTGTGTAATGTATCAATTTTTTGTATATAAAGAACAGTTAAATGGGTCAACCCGAAACCCATTTAACCTAGTCACCCGTATAATCTATTTAACCCGCCAACCCAAGTATATTTACGGGTTAAATGGGTCAGGTTCGGGTTATGAGGAATTTTCTAAACAAGTCAAGCGTGAAGTTGAACAAGGGTTGGCTCGGCTTATGTATATTATAAAAAATAACATTTATGATTTTGTTTCTCCTCAAATCACGAACAGTAATTCACATTTAATATTTTTTTTATTTAAATGAACAGTAACTTTATCATTAAATAATCACTTTATTTGCTTAATTATTTTTATTTTATACATAAAATATTCTCGCTCAGTACTGATGTATTCTGAAAATAATAATTTTATAAACAGTAACTATATCATTATAGAATTAATGGGAGTATATGTTAAGCAACACAAAAGCCACATGTCTTTCTTTATCATTACTCATCAAACCATTAGCATCCATCTTTTAAATATTTCAGATCCATCTTCTTCGTCTTTTCACACACACAGGTGGGTTTTGGAGATTCATTTGATTCTTCTATATTATACTATGTGGTGGGTTTTGTGATTGTGCAGGTAACATAGGGATGACTCATGATGATATTCCGGCAACCGGCATTAGTTTCTAATCATCCGACTATCTCCTCCAAGGTTCTGTTTTTTCTAATTTATGTTGTATTTCTTTATAATTTTGACTGATATTGTGTTTGTGATTGAATTTGATGATAGTTTTGCTCATAAATATTTATTTGTCTATATTTATTTTGATTGCATAAAATTGATTCTGCTTAAACATCTTTGATAGTAGATTTTGGGTTTCTTTTTCTGACTTTTGATTCTATTAATTTTTGTTACATGTTTTTGGGGATTCAGAGTTGCTTATTTGCTGTGTTTATGTTTAGAATAAGTTGCAGGTGAAATTTTCTGATTATTTCTCATAATACCCCTAAGGCAAAAAAAACCCTACTCTCATAGAACCAAAAAAGCAAAAAGAAAAACCCAAAAACTGGATCTTCGGCTTAAGATATGAACCTTAATTAAATTTTAGATTTTGAGTGTTCTTATATTTACAGGTTTTTGATTTCAGTTGTGGTTTGTGATTTTGGGTTAGGATCCTTGGAGACGTCGTCGCATCTCACTGAGGAGCGGCAACAGATGGTGGCCGGAGAAGTAACCGGTTTAGAGTCAGCCAGAAGACTCATGTCGGGGGTGGACTAATGAACAACCTGCAATGCACAGGTAAATCCAAACTTTTCAAGTGTTTCAAACGTTTCGAATAGTTATTCTAAGAGGATTAACTTTTGAGTTATGAAAATTTTAATTTAGGAAGGTATTCGTATGTGTTATCTAATTTATGACTCAGTTGGGCAAAAATTTAGTGATAATGCTCACCTTTGTAGTCCAACACTTGCCTTAGTTAACAATTTGTATTGAATTATTGTGTACAAGTATGACTTCTTATTTTATCTATAATTCAATACAATTATGACTCTCATATCAATAATTCAGTGTTGAATATAAAGACCAAAACTACACCTATCAATAATTCTTATCAATAATTCAGTATAGTATAAAAATTGTAGTCCAACACTTCTGAAAATGCTCACCTTTGTACCCCAACACTTCCCTAAGATCTGAAAACTCAAATGTAATTGTGTACTCAGGGATATGAAAATATTAAATGAGTTCGTATGCAGAAAATATTGAGTTTTGGTTGTTGAACATAAGTCATTCATTATATATAATGTCAAGTATGGCTTAAACAGAAGTTCTAATTTAGTCTTTTTGTCTTATATAGGTTTGGAAAGACTTGGATGGTGTTTTGACATATGACCCTAACATATATCTAGGCGCTGAACCTGTGCCATATTTAACATATGATGAAGCTGTTGAACTTGCATATTTTGGTGCCCAGGTATTTCTTCTGTCTCTATGGATTGCATCATAGTATTCAGTGCCCAGGTATACGTCCATCATTAACATGGCGAGGACAAGTATTTGCGGGTCAATACGGCGCGACACATTTTTATTAGTAAAAAAGTTTATTTTTCCGCTTGCAACATACGCTAAAGAGACATTTGTCGACACTATATGACCACCTGAAAAGAAGCCAAAACTAGCGCCGTACTTCTTAAAAAGTCACAGGCAAAGCTAATGGTCCATTTTCAATCCGAATGGTAAAATGATATATGCATATACTCTTAAAAGTAGTTTGAACTTTTAATTTTGATACGATATTGGTTTATCTATGATACTTAGGGGTGTTTGGATTAGCTTATATGCAGATAATTTGTCATATTTGTGCTCTGGATTAGCTTATTATATGCGATTATCGGCTTACAGAAAAGCTTATTATATGGGATTATTGGCTTACAGAAAAGCTTATTGTATGGGATTATCGGATTGTCGGCTTATATGCAGATAATCAGTTATAAAGGGGTGTTTGGATTAGCTTATATGCAGGTAAATACATGTATGAAAAGCTTTGTCGTTGTTTTCTTGATTGTCATAAAAAAATAAGGTATGGTCTATAATGATGAAATAATAACGTGAATATGTCATAAAAGTATCAGATAGTGTCTTCTTTTTATATCAGTTATACATTGTGTGAATTTGTAGCTGTTAATGAATTGTCCTCTAAATGGTGTAGAATTTCTATATGTCTTGATGAACGCATTCCCAACTTAATGAGTAATGTGATCTTGATTTTTTTTAATTTCAGGTAGTTATGGTTGACGCTAGATCTCAGCAGGCTACATCAATGGCAAAATTTCATTTGATTGGTCATATTGAAAGGTTAGTTATCGATGTGTAGAGCTTTAATTATATATAGCAGTTTAAGACCTGCGTTTTGAAAATGCTGTTTTGCAACTCTGACTGCTATCCATTGGCCACATCGTTGCATTTATGCCTTCACATCTTTTATATCGAGTGTATTATTGATATTTTTATAAGTCGTGTTTAGCTTAGGCAGTGACTAAGTTTATCTCGCTTAACAGAGGTCCTAATGTCCTAATGCCTAATGATTTACTTGACTAGACAAAAATTATGTTGTCAACCCCATTTAGAGTCCCACATTTGTTAGTGCTGGTAGTAGAGTCGTGTCATCATGTCTCGATGTTTTTGTTCGTTTGATTGTATTGGATATGAATAATGGCAATAGTGGAGAGGTACAGTAGGTTGTAATCTAAGTTTGATTCGATCACTCAAGCTATCAGACTTGAGCAGATTCACAAAGCACGGGTTCGAGCCCACAAACAATCAGTCACTGTGGACAACGTTTCTCAGTTATAAGTTATAACAAAAAAATTACAGGTCAAGTTAATTGTACTTTTTAGCACACAAGAGTAGATTTCGATCCATTTTGTTGCGCAATTAGCTGTAATACATTGGTTAACCGTTAGCCCTCGCCATTTGTTCTGTTATTAAGATAAAACAGATTATGGCACTATGTAAAGATAGAACCCATAAAGATACTTCTGTGAATGTTTTTATTGATATGTCTATTTCATATCTTTCGACTGCAAAACTTAATGTCAGCTCATATTCACTTTAGCATTTTTGTTTAATCAATCTATTTCTCACCTAAATTGCAAATCTAGTCCTCATCATTGGCTTGGGCTTCTTCTTTTCTCTTATGGTAATATTAGTTGTTTAAACCATTTTTCATATAATAAGTATTTGCTTTCTTTTAGTTGAACTTTCATCTTGCATGTTACATAGGTAACATATTGACGACATGACACAATATGATGGTCTGTATTTTCATTATGTTATGTCGCGTTAATGTTTTACACAATTCAATTAAAAGTGGTGTTGATATCCAATTTTTGTTTGTACAAGTCTGGGTTGCACTTGCCAGGCACGACTAAACTTTGGGTGTCCTTATAATGTGAAGACTTCGGATCAATGAACGATGCTGAGTAAGTTTTCTTTATCCCCCATCTGTGCATGATCTGCAGTGGATACCCGCTGATACTGTTATTCCAGAAGTATTTGGAATTTTCTGTTTCAGTTTTTTTTATTTTTTCAACTTGCAAATAGTTAGTTGTCAAGATTGCAGCCTTTTTGAAACTCTTTAAAAGAAGATGCTTATTGAATGGGAGATGCACTCTTGACTAAACCAGACCTCATTCACAATGTATGCAACACATAGTCTGTAGTCTTCATTTCTTTTATTTGATGTTTGTAGCTGGTAACCAATCCTTTAAAAACTTCAATTTTTGATCTAGATCTGACAACGTTGAAGAGGAACGTATGCATACCAGTAACATGCAAAATACGTCTATTAAATTCAACTCACGATTATGTAGAATTAGCTAGACAGATCGAAATGCAGGTGCACGATATGTTTAGGTGAACACCAAGAAAAAGAGATGCTAAGAATAATGCCTAAATGTGGGCATAGTTTTCATCTTTCTCGCACTAATTTGTATCATGTCTGTCATCTCTCAGTTATAGCTGCAAACAGCCCTGAAATTTTAAGGGAAATCTCAATGGGGCAGTCTCATCAACGGCTCCTACCGCACCCTGGTCAAGGAAGTAGTCAGAGTCGAAATGAATATCAAAGCCAAAACCGAGTAGATACAAATATTGTAGAGATAGAAGCATTCATAGAAATGCAGATTTGCACCTTATCTTTCCAACATCGGAATAGTCCAACACACAGGTAATTCAGATTCAACATTACCTCAATAATAGGGGTGTTTTCTAATGGTGGTTTTGCTACGCCGGTTCTGATGTGGCTGCAGGTTAGCAAGGTACTCATCCCTTATAATCTATGTGTCATATAGGCACTTTACTTTACTCATTCTAATGTTATTATATTACCCTTTGGTTGTAGGCTGTTGTGGATAATCCGCTGGCAGATAGCTTATCAGATTTTGTGTAAACGTTCTAGCCTCTTTGTGTCTAAACAGAAAATAGAAGAGAACATGAAACGGATACGGAAACATGTGGGTGCAGCCATTTTTCTAATTTTTCTCTCTTTAGAAGCCCTCTATATCCGCCGTGTTTGGAATAGAAGAACAACATAAATGTTTGAAACCTTTTTGTTACATGCATATAAGTAGAACCAATGTATAGTTTTTAGTTCGAAATAATTCAATTGTTATTTACAAAACGCTCTATACAAAACAATCTGCGGCGAAGGTTCTAAAATCTTGTATTATGACATAAGTTATACTGACATATCATATCTTCTATCACAAATATATAAAGAACGCACAAAAACTATCAAATCAACTT
>BQNB010211916.1:0-10166 GCA_026074375.1 Tanacetum coccineum
TAAGGGGTAAACCTAACCCCTTAGGTTCGAAGCATTTCATCAGAAGGTCCAAGGGAGAGGTCACTTACATAATTATTGTATTTAATCATTTATTTCATCCTCCGTAAGAATTATGATGATTCAATCTATGTTTTTATTCATTGATTCTTGCATTACTGTTACCATGAGCGGCTAAGCACTCCTAGTGCTGGCCTAACCATGTATCTACTATTGTTATGATTATGATTTCTTGTTCAATTATGGTTCTGTTAGATATCCTTATAGCCTTTCATTGATCCTCATGTTTTGGTAGTATAGAGGGTGGCTTAGATCTTGTTAATCCTGATATTAGACTTACCATGTTGAAGTTGGGATTAGTGGGGTACTAAGGTAGCTTGACATCTATCTCTAGTGTAGGAATTAACCAGATTACCTCCTTTGTCACATTAAATACTTAAAAAGTATGGGAACTCTTTCAGAGAGGGTTAATAATCGGTTTAGATTATAGATTGGTCTTAAGGGTAGTTAGAATTTAACCACTGCAAGCTTGGACGCCTTGCTCGTGTGATCGTAGGGGATTGTGGGATCGCAGAATAAGTATAGGACAAACCTCAAATGAAAATTCGGGTTTGTCGACATTGGAACCACTAATAGAACTTATAATTAAACATTACACAGGAAAATGTAATCGTATCATTGGTAGTGAAATGGTTAGGTTAGCACGCCTTTCTCCCTGATATCTTTTATCTATTTATTTTATTGCATTTACTTTTCCGTAATTCTTAAAATCAATCTTAAAACCATTTTCAATTGTGACAACAATCAAATTAGGACTATTAAACCTTAGCTCTTGGGACGACCTCAGATTTACCAAGCTACTGCACTATATACGATCGGGTTCTCTGCCCGTTAGTGCGTATATCGGTAAACGAGTTTTATAAATTTAAAACTTGGCAAAATATTATTTTAAACAATTTACGCATCAAGTTTTTGGCCCCGCTGCTAGGGAGCTAATTTTACTTGTAGTTTGATTTCTAATATTTTCATTGATTTCTTAGAAAACATGATGAACGAGGTAGACATTGAAAACCTTACCATTGAGCAATATCTAATGTTGACACAGGAAAAACAAACACAGTGAATGATTAGAACTGAATTCGGTAGGATGATAACAAAAAATATTAATGATATGACTATAGCAGAATATATGGAGTATGAGGCAGAAATGAAAAAGGGTCCTTGGAGATATATTAGGAATTCAGGATTAACCACCATGGGATGAACTAAAAGCTTGGAAAACACGCATCAACCCGACAAACTAAAAACCAATGATTATTTTCCCTAAATTCCCACTTGTTTCGAACATGCCTAACCATGTTCTGATGACATACATGAACCTTTAGGAAATATCCCAAATGACTATCACCTCTTTACACCTCAATATCATTATGAAACTGAAGAAGTAAGTTCTAATGAAGATGTAGATGAATGGTTGAATGAAGAGTTAAGTAAACACATGACTGGGCAGGATAAGGAGGAAGAAGATGCTCTAATTGACATCCTCAAAATAGTAGTTGAAGAGTGCAAGTAAATTTACAAAAAAGCTCAAATTAGAACACCTTCTAACAGGACTAGTAAAAATTAGGGGGTATCCTTTATAGCGGAAGATGAAGAAGGGGATAGTTCAGAAACCTTACCATATCAACAACCATCTAATGAAATAAACCCATGAAGTTTTACTCTTCCTTGCACTATTGGTAATCTTAAGATATATGCTATGGGTAATGTAGGAGCTGGAATTAATATGATACCTAAATCACTGTTTAAACATTTGAAGTTGGCTAACCTTAAGAAAACCAGCATGGTTATTGAGATGGGTGATATGACAAAAAAGCCCCATTAGGAATTGTGGAGAAAGAATATCTCGGTAAAAATTGATAAGTTCTTGTTCTATTCTGATTTTGTAGTTATTGACATGCTTGAAGGACCTAACGAAACAATACTTTTGGGTAGACCATTTTTGGCCACGATACATGCTCACATAGGTATTTTTAGGGGTGAAATTTCGTTAGGAGTAAGAAATGAAAAGGTAAAGTTTGATATGAATGGAGAAATATGTCACTCTAGGGTTCCTCTTGAAAAAATTTACATGGCAAGCTCGATTCAGGAAAGTGAATATTTCAATCCTCATGAAATGGAAAATGATGATTCCCTTACATAGAAACAAAGAACCTTTCACTACGGCGAGGAGAGCATAGACACTGTTGATTCTAGTAGCGATAGTCAAGAGAATGAAGTAGGAAGCCATCTCTCTAAAAATGTATCAAGATGGCATGTTTGCAAACCTGTTCATATAACCTTTAAGGTTTATGAAGAAGATTGCGGGATATTGCCTAGTTGCAATCCCGATTTAAGCTTTTATAGAGGTTATGATGATATTTATAGAAAAGAGGAAAATGGGATGCTAAAACAATGGATATGTTTTTGAGATCATAAGAGACAGAATGTCGGGGGAAATGGGATGAAATTTGATGACTTTATTAAAGTAAGGTATGGGAATAAGAATATTGACGATGTAATTCATAAACCGCGATACTGCGAATGGGTAGCACAAAATTATGACTTTAGTTAAATCACAGAAATCCAAGAGGTTTACCGAACCATACGACCTTCACCATAAAAGTGATAGCCTGCCAAATGACAACTTACGCATAAACACCTACTTCCCTAACGTCTCCCAAACACAACCTAAGAAATCACGTATTAGGGAAAATTCATTTGAAGAGTGGATGAAAATTAAGTTAGGGCACACAAATATCAGTGATTTTATGAGGTGCGTGATGTTTAAGGAATGGGTAAAAGAAGACTTTAACTTTGGGGTCAATATTGGAAGGACAAAGGACGACCCATACTCTAGGAATTTTGATGTATACAAAGATGAGTTTGACAAAGAAATTAAGCAGTAGGGTTAATAAATTGATTAAAATAAAGGAGGGAAAAGATATGTTTGGAAGAAGTATGGAAAAATTGTGAAAAAATTTCATGATTCAACAACAGTGATTTGCTGGGGAAGGGGGGGGGGGGGGGGGAAAATTTTTTGAAGAAGAGGAACTTTGGAAAAATGGAATAGAGGAGATAGACTACACACCTCCATTAGCTAAAAATGAAACTTTTGAAGTCCATCGTTACACATTTAAAAATAGGAAAAGTTTAATAAGCATAACTAAACAAATGAACGAAGTCCTACCTTTAGGAAGAGTTAACGGATCTAGATTTATTGAAAAACCCAGGAAGGAGATAGACGAAGAAGGAGGAGCCACTAGTAAAACGTAGAATTAGGATGAGTCTAAATTAAAGACTCGGTAATAAACAAAAGTGCTTGTCGGGAGACAACCCATCTTTAATTAATAAAATGCATTTAGGATTTCAAATATTAGTTGGTTTTTGGTTTCTAACTTTATTATGCAGGTTCTCTCTATAAGAAAGTGGAATTCGAAGTCCCCTTGACTCGTATTCATGTGGTAGTAAGGTTCTGTCTTGGTGTAACCGCCTAGGTTACGCCGCATAAATCGAAATTATTACGGCGTAAAGTCCTGTACTTGTTACGCTGTAACCTTCTTAGCTAAAATATAAATATTTAAAAAAAAAACCACATGTTTACGGTGAAACCAATACCATGGTTACGCCGCAAACATTTTATTAAAACTAAAAATAAGTTTGAAACCTTTTTCGAAAAACAGTGTATAAGTCAAATGTACTTTGGTGTTCACTGCTAACTCCTCACGAGACTTCAATCATCCACTTGGGCTACCAAGTGGTTTAAATGGCTTGTTGCTTATGCTATTGCAAACCGTGATTCTACGAAAGCAAATTAGATTTGTAGTGTATATCTATCCATGACGTTTAATACTCTTTGTTGTCTAGGTGATTTCAGGGAACGAGGTTGTTTAATAGACACTTTGCAAGAGTCAACTCTTACAATTATCATCGGAGAAGAGGCAACACTGAGGGAGTCTTTTATAATTCTACTCTTATTTCATTATTTCATTTCCTTAATTGTACAATAGGGACATTGTATAAAACAAGTGGGGGGATGGGAGTAGAATTACCACTTGACCTATATTTGCCTTCGATTTCCTAGTTTTCTTAAAAAAATGGTGCCAATTTTAAAATTTTGACATGTTTTTCTTACTAAACTAGAATAAAACTTTGCCGAGCACATTGTTATCCTATAACTAATCTGGTCAGATTAAGCCTAATATTCCGTTTTCATCTATTATACATAAAATCCACCAAATACATGAGTGTGCCGACAGTATTGTAGACTTTAAAACTTGGCATGTACATCTTGTTAAGACCTAATTGGTTAGTTGAAGTAGACTGTTCAAGAAGGCAACATCTTAGGAAATCACCCAAAAAGACTATATGTATGTGTGGTTATCGGCTTGTCACACTGACTTGTCGACCTCCTCGAGTAAAACCCTAGTTGCGCTCACTACCAGTGCAAGATACCCCTAGATCACCTTGTCAAGCCATTCCTGTTTAAACAATATATGTTTCGTTACACCATTTTGTCTTAGCCTACCTTGTAGTCTTTATTTTCTTTGTGTTGAAATCTTTGGCTACTTAAGTCCATGGTTCGGGGGAATGGGAACAAAAACTTTATGCATTCGTGAGAGACCAATCAGTTATGATCTATAAAGACCCCTCCTGTATCACCACTTTCGACGTTGTTCATCTCAAGTGGGGGGATGTGTGTATAATATCGGATGTTGCAGGGGCAATAATTAAAGATATAAACTCCTATAGCATTTGCATATTTATCATGAAGAAAATGAAGAAAAGAGGGTGCAACTAAAAAGCCACCCATGAGCTAAAAAATGTAAAGATGGTGCAAAATAAAAAAATGGAGCTAGTAGCCCATTATTGCACCAAGCCATCTCAATAAGTATAAAGAATGGATCTAGTAGCCTATTATTGAAGATCAGGTTTTCGAACTCAGACTTTTAGACCTTGGATGGACAGTAGCTAGTTATGACAACCTTAGTTTACTTTGGACTATTTATTTCGTGTTTTTATCTTAACACCCATTTTAAGGGTATCCCTGTCTATCCTTACCATTTATATCACCCAATAAACCAAATATCACCCATGTTGCCTTGGAGACTGTTTAGACCCTAATTCTAGTCGGTGGAGACTTGTGTACTTTCCAAGCTTATGATAGAATGCATACTACGACCATGCAATTGAGTGATCACCCCAAAATTGAACACTTAGTTTAGTAATGAGAGTTGAGTATTTTTGATCCCCTTTTCGTGAGGTGTTCGGCTTAGATGTTTTCTAGCATAAGTAGTTTATAAATTCATTTCTCCAAGTTAAATTGGAACAATCCTTTTATGAATTATTCTAAACGGTTCTACTTGAGGGCAAGTAGAAGTCAAGTTGGGGGATATTTGATAACATCAAATAGTTGATACATTTTAATATCAAATTCCCTATAAAAATGCTTATAAGTATGCTATTAATATATAAAAACGTTACTTAAATGTTAATATTCAGTTTTTAGAGACCAAGTGAGCATTTTAGCAAAAGACAAGGGATTTGGACAAGAAATGCACTAAAGTGAAGAGTCCAAGGCACTTTACGACGTAATACCCCCAAGGGATTACGTCGTAACATCTTATAACGACTAAATGAGTCATCACACCCTTTACGGCGTAAAGTGTCTCCAAGATTACGCCGCAACATTCAAAAATTACAAGAGATGATGTATCTGACTCAGCGTTATGGCATAACATAAGCGACAAGGTTACGCCGTAACCTACTTTTATGCCTAGAAGATTGGATGCTTACGTAGCAAGGTTACGGCATTACATCCCATAAGGATTACACCGTAAAAATTTCAAAGTCTATAAATAGAGCCCTCCTCTGACTCATTCAGCATCACTCACTACCGCCACTTCACACACAGTTCTAAGGGGTGAACCAAACCCCTTAGGTTCGAAGCATTTCATCAGAAGGTCCAAGGGAGAAGTCACTTACATAATTATTGTATTTAATCATTCATTTCATCCTTCGTAAGAATTATGATGATTCAATCTATGTTTTTATTCATTAATTCTTGCATTACTGTTACCATGAGCGGCTAAGCACTCCTAGTGCTGGCCAAACCATGTATCTACTATTGTTATGATTATGATTTCTTGTTTAATTATGGTTCTGTTAGATATCCTTATAGCCTTTCATTGATCCTCATGTTTTGGTAGTATAAAGGGTGGCTTAGATCTTGTTAATCCAAATATTAGACTTACCATGTTGAAGTTAGGATTAATGGGGTACTAGGGTAGCTTGACATCTCTCCCTAGTGTAGGAATTAACTAGATTACCACCTTTGTCACATTAAATACTTAAAAAGTATAGGAACTCTTTCAGAAAGGGTTAATAATCGGTTTAGATTATAGATTGGTCTTAAGGGTAGTTAGAATTTAACCACTGCAAGCTTGGACGCCCTGCTCGTGTGATCGTAGGGGAATGTGGGATCGCAGAGTAAGTATAGGACAAACCTCAAATGAAAATTTGGGTTTGTCGACATTGGAACTACTAATAGAACTTATAATTAAACATTGCACAGGAAAATGTAATCGTATCATTGGTAGTGAAATGGTTAGGTTAGCACGCCTTTCTCCCTGATATCTTTTATCTATTTATTTTATTGCATTTAATTTTTTGTAATTCTTAAAATCAATCTTAAAACCATTTTCAATCGTGACAACAATCAAATTAGGACTATTAAACATTAGCTCTTGGGACGACCTCAGATTTACCAAGCTACTGCACTATATACGACCGGATTCTCTGCCCGTTAATGCGTGTATTGGTAAATGAGTTTTATAAATTTAAAACTTGGTAAAATATTATTTTAAACAATTTACGCATTACTAACCAACACTTACACCATGGTACACCACCCTTGTTTGCTAGCCTAACCAACCATGACCCCCCATCTATATCTTTAGCTAGTTCTTACACATCCCTTGTACTCTCATGCATAACCAATTTTGTCCCTTGAAAAGATTGAACATACAACTATGGTACCACACATTGATGCTATTACACACTTCCATCTTGTTGCACTATATAAGAAACCTTCTAGCTCTCATTTCACACACAACAACACACATCATCTCTCTTATCTCTCTATAAAACCCATAGCTCAAACATAAACACCTTTAGGGTTTTCATAAATTTCTTACAAGTTTGCAAGAAGATTTGGGTTAAAGGATTATAAACTAGGACTTTGTGTTGATTATTTAGGTTCATTAGTTAGTTTTGGGTTTGATTAGTTCACTTGAGCATCTAATCTTCATCATACTTGTAAGTATACTATTTCTCATCTTTTTCATATTTCAAACATCATATACATCATTTCCTAGTGCTTATATATGCTTGTAGCATATTTATTTTATGCAAAACTTGTTAAAATAAAAGTTAATGTTGAGCAGAACTTTTAGTTGATTTAAATAAATGAAATGAATACTTTGAAACAATCTTAGGGAAAATTTATTTCCATTTTCCATTAGTATAATATCTTATGTATATTTCAGGAGTTGGCCACACAATGGATGATTACTTGTCATTTATGAATGATTTTTGCAAGATTAATGGTACGAATATGAGTTTGGAACTTTAGTTGTAACAACGAGCACCTTAAGGTGTGGTTTACATAGTAAATCCTTTGGGACTTTTTGTAGATAAGACATTAACTTAAACCCAGCGAGTTGAATCGACTTTAGAGGTTCAATAACGAAGGAGGTATGACTAAAACAAGATAGGTAAAGTTTTCCGGAAATTTCCTGCTTTAAAATCCATGTCTTGTACAGCCACTTTGGATGTCTAAAGCTTGTTTCCTTTGTATGAGGTCTTGATATTTTGAAAGTAGACATTTTTACCTTTAATTTGAGCTTTGAATGAGCAAAAACGGATAAGAAACGAAGGAGTTATGACCGTTTTAAGTCGTTATTTATTTCCAGACATCAACTATAATAAATGGTTTCTAGTAACTAAAAATGTGTTTTACTTATTTCCTTGAATAAATTGACTTACGAAACTTTATAAGATCTTACTACAAGCATATAGAACTGAAAACATTTCATAAAACTCATACACATCTATTTCATGTGCATTGTAAACCTAAAGCGCACTATTATTACATTAGGCCGCGTTTAGGACTTTTGCATACTCGTGCTCGCTCTACTATATCTATTGTATCATCTTTGCTTAAGGTGAGTTTCATAGCCCATGTTTTACTCGTTTTATAACTGTTTTGAAACACTTGGGGTGAGATACACTGCTTGCTTTTACTCATGGACACAAGTGCATTTAAACTATTATGGATTAGCCTAAGTACCCATTTTCCTACTTTATGCCCACTATCTTGAATCGTTAATTACTGCATGTAAGCATGAATGTTGTAAATAAATTTATTGGGGGACATCCTCGTCTGGGTAAGTAGCACTTACTTAAATCAGAGGTACCGATCAAACAGACGTATACCATTTGGGGAACTACGGGTATTTTGGGATAGATACCTGCCGGGCAACAACTTGCATTGCATTTGCAAACACTTAAGCTCTCGTTAAGGCTTCGGTGTCATGCACTTAGTGCAATCATAATTACTAGTGTGTGATATTGTATGTGTTACAATAGTCATACACTTGAAATCTTGTGGTCCACTCTTATAACTTACTTAAAACAATGAACTCACCAACATTATTGTTGACATTTTAAGCATGTATTCTCATGTCCATAAACTAGCATCTTGCATGGCTAGCATTGATGTTCATGGTAGAGTCAACAAATGGATGTCGCATTGCATTAGATTTTACTACTTGAACATTATCGTTGATTGTACTCAATTTACTATTTTTCTTTGTCTTAAAAACCTTGATTTCGTATTGTGATAAACCTTGTTTAATTTAAATGAATCAACAATGTATTTTTAACATGACTCATATAGAGTTCGTTCTCTATTTTCTTGTATCTTATGCTATGAACGTCACACCTTGTTTACCTTTCCGTTGTGATATTTTAGGGGTGTGACACCAACTAGTTCTCCACCCCCAACAATACTAGTTCTCCAACTAGTTCTCCACAACCGCAGCCTAACCCAAACCCGGTTTCAGTTTATCCTATGGTCACACGTTTCGTGTCAGGTCTCATCGTCCTCCTAAGCATCTTAACCTTCTTGTGTCTTCCATTTCACCCTTACCTAAATCGTATACTGATGCATTTAATGATCAAAATTGGCAAAATGCTATGTATGATGAATATAATGCACTTATTAAAAATAACACTTGGACACTAGTTCCTCGACATATGAATGCAAACATTGTTCGTTGTATGTGGTTGTTTCGGCATAAGCATTTAGCAGATGGCACTCTTCGTCACTACAAGGATCGTCTTGTAGCAAATGGCAACACACAGTTATCAGGTATTGATGTTGGTGAGACTTTTAGTCTGGTTGTCAAACCGACTACTATTCAGACTGTACTTAGTCTGGTTACTTCTCAACATTAGCCAGTTTATCAACTTGATGTCAAGAATCCCTTTTTAAATGGTAATTTATATGAGACGGTTTATGTTGGGTTCAGTTCCTGAGCCCTTCAGCCTCTCAATAGCTTTAAACATAAAATACCCTAAGTATAGTCAAACTGAAGGATGTTCAGTTTGAGTCGTTGAAGAAAAGCTTCAGCTCCAGTTCTTCAAGTACTTAGAAGATCAAGATCATATTCACTTTAGTTTATGTGGCAGTACCAAAACTGAAGACAAGACCTTAGCAAGAGCTTCAGTTCAGCTTGATTGATAATTCCAAGCTGAACGATGTCTATCTCCTTAACAAAAGATTGAAACAAAACTTTTCACTTCTAGAAGGTTTACAAGGTGGGAAAAGATTTCTTTATGTCAAAAGGAATAAAGCAATCTCCTTGGGAATGATTACTTCAAAAGTTGGTATAGAAGTACAACAACTTTCCTTAAAGGACTGTACCTGGTACCTTAGAGCATGTCTACATTAAATGCTATCTCAACCACCCATTGGATGCATGACACACATACTATGTTAACTTGTAAACCCTAATTCATTTGCCTATAAATGGAAAGGGATATTGAAAGTAAATGCTATATCTTCT
>BQNB010211920.1:0-10166 GCA_026074375.1 Tanacetum coccineum
GACCAAGATTGACTGGAGTTGACTGAAGATTTGACTTTTTCTGGCTTTGGCTTCCGGCTTTTGTTCACTCTTCCGTTCCCTGTGTTCGTGTTTGCTTGTTTTTGATGGTTTTCTTGTGATTTCTAATATATCCATACCTGCACACATATAAACACAAACTAAGCATATTTTTGCCATTTTTCACTGTGTTTTGGGTTTAATTGGGTTATTTTAGGTATTAACGGATATGTGTATTTTACACTTATCACCCTTCATATGAATTTCCCTAGTATCGTGATACGATATGATTTTAATGTTTCTTCAAAAGTTAGTTGATGATAAATTACGTTTAATATAAAACGTATTTAATTTAAAATGCGTCGATCGTTAATTAATAACGGAGAATGTGTCGGGTTTCAATAAAAACAAGTTTAATAACTTTTATTTATATTTTTATAATTTATATAAAAATATATTATTTTATATTTTTAAGAATATTAAATTTACAATATAAACCCTTGATTTATAAATATTTACAAAACTAGTCCTTTTAGTATTTATCAAATAATCCCTTGACTTTATAACTTGGCAAAACTTACCCTTGAAGTTATAACTTTATTAAAATGACATTTTAAGCCCTTGTACTTGATAATTTCAAAAAGTTACAATATATACCCCTATGCATGGAAATTATTACAAAATTAGTCCTAATTTGCATGCAAGCTATTTTTAACATTCCAAAAGATATTTGCAGGTTATAGCTTATTAATATAAGCTAAAATAAGATGTTTTAACATAACAAATAAAGCGTATCGGTTAAGAACGCATAATTAGTCCTAGCCCTTTTAAAGATAAATGTCATCAAGATTAAAGTCCACATCGGAGGCAACCAAATTGTTTTATTAGGCTATTATGCAAGGCACCATTCATGTCATATACCTAGCTCTTAAGACCTGAAATGGCCAATCTCATTCCTGCACCATATACCTTAGGCTCTTTAAGGCAAAAAATAAGACAAAAATTAAGAACATTATTAAACCTCAGTCCTTTAGAGGGTACAACATCGCCACGCCTCCGACAAAAAAAACCCCACCAAAAAAAAAGAAAAAAGTTGTAGCAATCTTTTTCGGACTTCTGTAACTTCCTCGACCTTTTAGAAAGGCTGTACACGGTTGTGAGCCTGCAAGATACAACAAACTTTTTTCGTCTCAGATTATTAAATGAATTTACTTCTCCCATATACCCTAAGGTCTTTAGATAAGCAAAATATTTTCTTGAATGTGGATACATATAGTATGCCTATTAAGTATTCCTGATGTGTACTCATCCTAATCATAGGAACTAAAGAAAACTTCATTTAGCTAATTATAAACCAAAAACCGCCACACTATTTATTAAACATTTTTATAGAGGTGAAACAAGCTAATGGGAGAAAAAGCCACAATTAATACTTATGAGCTTGAAAGAAAACCAACTATTCTACGTTTAATGTCATGACTTATGAATAACTTAGCCTATATAAAATCCAACTCGACATATTTAAAATCTACTTGAGATTAGCACAAGTTTTCATTTACTAACGATTTCAAGTTAAGCATATTTAAAGTCTACATGAGACTAGCACAAACTATCATCATTAATTGTTAAGGGAGAAAGGTAGAACTCTACACGTACGATTGAGTCAAAAATTACTTTTTATTCTCACCAACGGAAAACCTACATTTTTGTCTTAACACTTATATATTTATTTTTTTTAATTTTATTTATTTATTTATTTTATATATTTTAATTTTTTTTTACAAATAAGATCTTAAAAATTTAAATTTTTTGCTATTTTTGTGGGAAAACAGGTACGTGAGAACAAAACAATAAGCAAGCAACATCAAATCGATAGATTCCCTCCCCAAACTAAAACGAAACATTGTCCTCAATGTTTAAAGTCGGGTCTCTACGTAAATCTAAGCCGTTTATGAATTATGCAAAGATAAACGTGAATCGATAAGATGAAAGGATATCGGATCTCCCCAAACTAATTTCAAACAAAGGATAGGAAGCTCGAGTGAAACGGGATATAACACCGGACACGAGAGGCTTCAGAAATTGTTGGATCAATCCTGCAAAAATCACAACAAACAACAAACAACAAGAAACGGTAGAGGATAGCCACAACACATCACAACACATTAGAAAATAGAAAGAAATTGGATAAGCATGAGGTGAACTCCCACGAAGCGGCTTGTTTTTGGTCACCGAGTCACAAGCTCGACTCGATCCCTGAATTTAGTTGTCCTTAGGGAGAGTGTGGAGATCTGGGACTACCTTGGGTGGTATGTCCCCTCCGAAGTAATGTTTCACACGGTGACCATTTACTTTGAAATTCGGGCCATCGGGTTGAGATAATTCCACTGTTCCGTAAGGAAAAACTTGAGCGATAGTGAAAGGTCCCGACCAACGAGTTTTAAGCTTTCCGGAGAATATCTTTAACCGGGAGTTGAAGAGTAAAACTTGATCACCAACATTGAAGATTCGATTCTTGATCTTTGAGTCGTGAAGCTTCTTCGTCTTCTCCTTGTAAATTAATGAATTCTCATAAGCTTGATCTCGAAGCTCGTTAAGTTCATTTAGTTGCAGCTTCCGATGATCACCCGCGGTTTTGAGGTCGAAATTTACATGCTTAAGAGCCCAATATGCTTTGTGTTCCAATTCGACTGGTAAATGACAAGACTTTCCATAAACGAGCTGATAGGGTGTGCATCCGATTGGTGTTTTGAAAGCGGTTCGGAATGCCCACAAAGCATCGTCTAGCTTGTCAGACCATGAGGCACGGTTTTCTCCTACCGTCCTTTCAAGAATACGCTTAAGACCACGAGTGCCACATCAACTTGACACTCGTTTGAGGTGGTTAAGCGGTAGCTAATCGATGTGGTGACTCCATATTTAGACATCACTTTGCTAATTGATCATTACAAAAGTGGCGGTCCCCTACATTCGCTTATTAAGCTCCCGTGTTCCATAATCGCAAAAAGAGACTTTAAAAATTTCACAACTACACAGCATCGTTTTGTGGGACGCCTTTGCTTCAACCCAATCGAAAGATATCGATTGCTACAAGGATATACTTATTCCCCTTTGGATACGAAAAGGTCCCATAAAATCAAATACCCCATATCCAAGAATTTCTCAAACTGGATACTTTTGAGGTATTTCATCGCGTTGAGAAATTTGCCTTGTCGTTGGCACGGAACACAAATTTTTGATCATCGAATGAGCATCTCGATATATGTGGCCAAAAGAAAACCAGCATCGAAATACTTTTTGAGCGGTGAGAATGGCACTAATGATGGCCCCCTGTGTGTCCTTCATGACAAGCTTTTGAGGATGTCAAGAGCTTCTGTGTCTAGATACCACACCTAACAATGATTTTGATCCGCACATCTACAAAAAGGTAGGGATCATCTAGAAATAATGTTTTACATCTTTGAAAAATTTCCTCTTCTGTTGAGTTGACATTCCTTTTATGATAAAATTCCCCGCATGGTAGTTTGAAAAAATTGGCAAACCATGGGGTACTTCCGTTTGATATAACTCCAAGAGTTTCTAAAGAAAAATGTTCGTTAATGTCTTTGTTTTCCAAAACGTCTTTGTGAGGATTCTCGAGTCTTGACAAATGATCGGCGGCTAGATTTTCACTTCCTTTCTTGTCAAGATGGTGAATCGAACACTTTTGTAAAAGTAACACCCATCGAAGCAACCTTGGCTTGGCATCTTGTTTGTTCATGAGGTATTTTAAAGCAGAATGGTCGGTATAAACAATACTTTTAGATAAGACAAGATATGGCCGAAACTTCTCAAAAGCATACACTACGGCAGCATCTCCTTCTCCTTGTAGTGGTGCATTATTTGAGCTTCGGTCATTATCTTACTAGCATAATGAATTGGTTGAAAGTGCTTCGTCTTACATTGTCCAAGAACCGTACCAATCGCAAAATCGCTTGCATCACACATTAATTCGAAAGGTAGGTTCCAATCCGGGACAACTAAGATCGGAGCTTCCGTAAGCTTCTTCTTAAGGGTTTCGAAAGCATTGATACAACTTGAGAAAATACAAAAGGTGTGTCTTTTTTCGAGAAGGTGGAAGTTATTGGTCCTAGAAAATCTTTGAAAAAGTCTTGAATGAAAACAACGGAAAAATCCCAGCGATGACACTAAAAAACTTCTACACCTTAACAGTAGGTCGATAGGGAGTTTAGCAATTACCTCGACTTTTTCTCGGTCCGACCACAATTCCGGACTTTGAAATCTTTATGACCTAACAACAATACTTCTTTACACATAACATACATTTTTCCAAATTAAGGACAAGTTTGTGTCTTCTCATCTTATTAACATTCGTTTTCAAATTAGTAAGACCATGAATCAAAATTATCACCAAAAATGGAAAAAACATCCATAAACACCTCCAATGTCTTTTCTATCATATCGTTAAAAATCGCCATCATACAACGTTGAAAGGTTCCAGGAGCATTACACAATCCAAATGGCATACGACGATAAGCAAAAGTACCGTATAGGCATGTAAAAGTCGTTTTCCCCCTCTGATCATGTGAGGATCAATTTAGAATTGAAAATATCCTGAAAAACCATCTAAGAAATAAAGAATTCAGTCCGGCTAGAGTTTCTAGCATTTGATCCATGAACTAGAGGAAAATGATCTATTACGATTGCTTCATTAAGGTTCCTAAAATCCGATACAAACCTCCAGCCGTAACTAGACGTTCAAATTAATTTATTCTCTTCATTTGCAACGACGGTCATTCTCTTTTTTAGAACACAATGGATGGACCTAACCCACTGGCTGCGGAGATCGCGTATATGCATTCTGGCATCAAGAGTTAATTACTCCTTCTTAATGACTTCATGAATTTTCGGGTTCACCCGTCTTTGACTTTGCACCGATGGTTTACAATCGTCTTCCATCAAAATCTTATGAGTACAAAAACGAGGGTCGATACCCTTGATATCGGTTATTTTCCAAGCAATGGCACGTTTATGAGATTTAAGAACATTAATGAGAGCTTCTTTTTGATCGTTTTTTAAACCTTTTTGCTATGAGTGACGGGTAACTTATCATTTTCTTATGCCAAGAAACGCAATTCAAGTGAATTAATTTCTTTTAATTCCAATTCCGGAGGCTCTTCAATTAAAGATTTGGCCTCGGTAACTTCACTTTGCTTAAGGTCCATCGGAGGAAGTTGAAACGGGTCATCATTTAACAATTGTTCAAGCACATAAATGTCTTCCTCCGGATCACAATCATCATGATCACTTTCCAAAGAGATTGATTTGTCATAAAGAAAAGCATCAATTTCTTCCAAAGTAAATTCGGAAGTAAACGGCTCAGACGTCGAAGTGGGATTGCCACTTGAAAAATCATCACTAGGAAATCCTAATAATTCCGGAACATACTCCTCACAAATTTCATCAATGATGTCAATTCGGTTTACCGATTTGTCATTCTAGAGGAAATTCTTGGTTATGGTCCTAAATGAAAGTAACGACTTTTCGTTATTCAACACGAGGGTGAGATTTCTCTTCATAAACGGCCAATTAAGTACGACCGATTTTCCAAAAATGACCTTCCAAGTATAAGAGGTACCGGATCAGCTTCGAAATCGCCAACTACAGAATCGGCGGGAAAGTGAAATTTTCCACCTATTAACGTAGACGTCTCGGCTAAAACCCATAGTGTAAGTTATAGGATCTCCGCTAACTCTAAAGTCATTCGGAGTCGGTGAAAATCGGGGACCGAAAGTTTTTTTTCCAAATTCGAAAGGGGCATTAATTACTCGCCCAAGATCGGCCCAAGGCGTAACAGATCCTCCATTCCCGGAATCACAGAGAATAAGAAACTTTCCCGGATCTCCTACTTTTCCGGGAAGCTTTTTAAGGTCATGCCGAGCAATTTCTCGTCAATGAATTCACTAATTCGACACTTTTCTTTATTACATTAACAAATCCCTAATCGTAAAGCAAGTCTCGGCATTTAAAAACAAAGCATCCGCAAAACTTATATCAAAACGCAAATCTTAAACATTGAAAAATCTTTCTTTTTAGTATGAAGCTATTTTTTTTCTCGATTCTTTTGATTGTCTCGTCAGAAGGGTAAGGAATACTTGGCTTAGGTACCGTCATTCGATCTCCCGGGTTTCCCGGTATCGAGTCGATTTATGTAATGTCTTCGGAATCTCGGTTTTCGGAATTGTTTAGGGTTAAACGGTGGTAGGATATTGAGCGTACTTCCTTGGAAATTATTATTGCACCTCATCATTATTTCCTCGTCTCTCGTCCATACACCTTTTTTCTGGGAAGGTTTAGTTGATTCGAGGATTCCCTCGTACTAAAACACTCGGGTATGATTGCTTTCATCTCGCCCTTCGGTTGGGAATCTGTATTACCGAGAGTACCCGAAGGTGAGCTTGGGCTTGAAAGAAACTACTTAACATGTTTTTTGAAGATTATTGCAAACGTGTTTTTGAAAATACATTATTTTGACTCATCAAAGGCGGTTTGGTTGATTCTTGATGGTATTTTGAATCTCGTTCCTTTAACTCCCTTTCATCGAAGTGATTTGGTATTGCAAATTCCTAATCGTTTTGATCATTAGACTTCTTGTAATTCAAGAAAACATTAGAAAAATCGTCACTTGATTATTAGGCAACATTGAAACGGTTGATTTAGAAACCCTTGGTTTTTGAAAATTCCAAAGCATGAGTAACTTGACCATGAAAACCTTGATTTTGAAATTGTTCCCTCCCGATTGAAATTATTCCCTTGACCTCTTGATTTATTATATTCCTATTTTGACTTTGATTTTGGCACTGACACATCCTAGTGGTGCCATTTGATTACTAACTCGATTTGGTGGGGCTTGTTGATTATAAGTTCCCGTGGTTGCACAAATATTTTAGTTATTATCGGTAGCCGGACAATTATACCATGCATGAGCTCCACCACAAGTAACACAATTTTCCTCAACCGCCTTAACGATGCGGGAGGGTCAAACACCTTTTAGAAACCAATCTGACTAAAGGTCGAAAGTTGATCTGCAAGTATTATCATTCGTTCATCCGTTTAGTTAAATTCACCCTAGAAGTAACCTAGAATCATTTTTTTGTTTCTCGATATTAACGCACTTTAGACTTGTTTTCCAATTATATTCAAAGCTCCCTAGTAGTCTTACTTAACAAATTACCACCCGCCGCGGCATTTAAGGAGTCTTGTTCGTTCTCGGTTAAACCATTATAAAAGGTATCAACCTGAGTTAACTCCGAAAATCCGTGGTGAGGGCAAGATCTAAGCATACCCTTAAAACGTTCCCACGCTTCACTAAAAGATTCATCGAATTCTTGTGAAAAACGAGAAATTTTGTTCTTAAGGTGATGTTTTTGAAGGGGGAAAAATTGGTTAACGAACTTGGTAACGAGATCGTCCCAAGTTAGAATTGAATTCGGAGGTTCTTTCTCGTACCAAGTTTTAGCGGCTCCCTCGAGCGAATAAGGAAACATCATGAGCTTAATTACATCATTAGGCACATTCCTAAATCGTAAGGTCGAAGTAATCCTTTTTTGAAAATATTAATAAGTGCATAGGATTTTCAATTTTCTTAAAAAAAAACCATGAAATGGGTTCGCTTGAACCAATTGAAGCAAATTAGTTTTGATCTCAAAATGATCGGCATTGATTTCGGGTAAAACAATAGCTTCTCCGTAACCCTCGGTGGGTGCACAGAGTAATTCCTCCATAGCTTGATCCGCCATCGCAACTATGGTTTGTCCAGGAATTGGCTCTTCTAAATTACAAGGCTCAACAACAACCGGAAGGGTTTGTTGTTGTTGACGACGGTTATGGTTACGAGTTTGCGAGCGAGTGCGCATGCACTTAAAAGAGAAAATCAAAAAGGAAAAATCTAGAATTAAAAGAAAAAATTTACACTAATTTTTTTTTTTAGATTTTTAATTTTTATTCACAACAAATTTTAACGGTTACACGAAAGAGACTTAAACCAAATAATCAACTACTTCACGGTAGCTCTTAAAAATTGCTTTTCAAGGTGAGCCGTACTTCGTAGAGACACAAATGGCAAGTGTTAAATCTTTGGTTCGATTTGGGAACTTTTCAAGTTCACCGGAACTTATTTATGATAATACCTCAATTGAAGGTATTATATGTTGGTGTTCTTTTACCAACTTTGTTTATTTAATTTCTTTTTTAAAGGACAATTTTTTTATATTTTTGATTTTTTTTATATTTTTTTTTTTTATATATGATGCTATCAAAAAATGATGAAGACAAATACTAATATATTTACTTTTTATAAAAATATGATTTTATTGGAATTTTAAATTATTAATAAAGCAAACAAATAAACTTTCGTTGACGAAATGATCTTCAAATCATTATCAACAAACACAAAACGATAGATTCGATAACTCGAAAACCCCGGCAGCGGCGCAAAAATTTGATACGCTTGGAAATATATACTAAAAAATAATATCACGCAAGAGCAATTAAGAAACATCCCTAAGGAAATTATTCACTCTATAAAATATAATAGTCTAATTAAAAAAAATATAAAATACGAATTCTATTAATCGGAAAGTATGATTTCCCGGGTCGTTTTCTCAATGATTTGAGAAATTGAAACCTCGCTTGATATTGGATACGAATTGAATGGGTTCAAAGTAAAGATTGGGTATTTCTATAACAACAAATAAAAACAAGCAATTAAAAACAATTAAAGCACTTAACAAATAACGGGAAACAAATAAAACGCGATAATTAAGCAAGTAAACTAAATTTAACTCCTAAAAATGTAAACTAAATTTCTAAACCTAAGATAGGACAAAAGAAAATTTTAGGAAAAAGAAAAACATTTTTTTATTATTATTTTTGAATCTATTATGAATTAAAAACTATTTAAATTTTAAAAAAAATAGAAAATAATTGAAATTATATTTTTCCTAGATAAAACAAAGAAGAAAGAAAATTTTAGAAAAAGGAATCTCTATTTTTGATTTTTTTTAGATTTTAAGATATGAAATTTCTTAACATTTAAGTTAATTAAAAGCTTAAAAATAATAAAAAATGCTAAAAATATAAACTCTAAAAATTTTATAAAAATTATACTAAAAAGAGAAAATGATAAGAAATTTTATAAAAATAAAAGCCCGAATTTTTACTTTTTGATTAAAGTTTAATTAAACTAATTAAAATTCTAAACCTAATTTATTATTTAAAATTAAAATCTAACTAAAAACTTAATTAAGGACTAATTATGCAAATCCTAAAAGGACTAACAGTGCAAACAAACAAACTAATGAAGGACTAACTGAACAAACAACTAAATTCAAAAGTTTTAAAACCAACCCCTGAGGCGCAACCCGATTGCAAAATAAGTCTAATTAAGCCCAGAATAAGTTGAGTCTTATAAAGTGCTAATTATTGAAAACATAAAAAAACAAAGTTGAAGATTAAGCTGGTGTGAATAACTTTAATAAAAGGAAGAACAAGTTGGGGAGAAAAACTTTAATAAAAGCACAATAAGCTGAAAACCACTAGAAAGTGGGGGTTTCCCCTTGGTTTTACTAAAAAGCTTGTAAAGAGCTCAATTTAAGCTCAATTTGAAAAAGAAAAGGTGATCTAGCAAGCTTATGATTTGCTTAATCTAAAAATGAAAAGTAAATTGACCTAGAAACAGATTAAGCTAACTAAAATTGAAGGTGAAAATGCTAAACTCAAGAAACTAAGCAAAAAAGCACAAAATCCATATAAGCTTAAATTCTCAATAAGCTATTTCTGATTATGAGCTTTTGCAAACTAGCTTAAATACTTCTTGACTATATAACTGAATCATAAAATCAACTCCTTAAGACTAGAAATCAAACATTTAAACACTAATCCTAATCCTACTGTTTTTGGCTTTTTAGGATTATTGTGACTTTTAAAAGTAAATTAAGACTAGCAAAATAAGCTGGAAATGGAAATTAAGCCCTATTCTATATTAAGCTGTGACTACTTAATATCCTACTTGAATTTTAAAGCCTAAAACCTATGTTTACCTAACTAAAAATGGTGACAAAAGTGACAGTAGGAACTGATTAGTTCCTGCTCATGCAATTTGCACAAAC
>BQNB010211922.1:0-10166 GCA_026074375.1 Tanacetum coccineum
ATTCAGGGAGATGATTACATCTCAACTTCAGGGGAATCTTTGGCTTTATGATGAAGTTCGTACATAACTTTGTTTGTTTTGTCATCATCAAATAGGGGAAGATTGTTGGGATTCTTGATTTGATGAGACAAAGTGAATAAAAGAATGAAACAAAAGGACTTAAACGCAAAGCTGGAATTCTTCAAAAGATGGAAGATTTTAAAGAATCTAGAAGATCTCCTTATTCAGATAGATGATATGCCTAAATGTTTAAAAGATTTATTTGTCTAATGTTTATCTTTCTTTGTAAGTCTTGGACTCTTTATGTTATAAAAGGAGGTTCCAGGCATGTAGTTTTCATATACACAAAGAAAAGTGTGTATGTACAATAGGTACAATGTAGACGTCTAGTTTGTGTGGTGTAGCCTCAAGGTCAAGGTAACTTGATCCCTGTTACAGGTGGTAACACGATCTATACTGATCATATAGATTTGAGGCTTGATGGAAACGTATGGTAATAAAACCTTGTTCAAATAACATTGATGTTCTTTATTTAATTCCGCTGTGCATATTGTTATCATTGTTATTGTTAATCCTAGATATAAGATCTAAACAATCTGAGCTTAAACGATCTAAGGGGTTATATCAAACTCCACATGTGTGTTGAGCTCGATGCGGCGCTGGTCGTGACCCTTTTAATAGGAAGTTGATCTGGTCTTCGAGCTCAAGAAGTCTCCGGTCAGGTGTTTTCAGGACGCCTTACGGTGTAGAAATGGCTTTGGCCGGTTTGACGAATTCTTTTGTTTAATGCCAACCTTCATGGTCGTAGAGGGCAAGGTTCTCAATAATTTCCCAAGATTTGTCGGCATTCTTATTGCGGAGTTTGCTACCGGCGGCGCGGTCAATCTCGCACTTAAGATGAAAGGAGACATGATTATAGAAAATTTGGATTTGAAGCCAACGATCGATGCCATGACGAGGGACGTTTTAGAGTAAGTCCTTGAAACGAGTCCATGCTTCGAATAGAGATTCTCCATGATGTTGTTGGAACATCATGTGGAAAACTAGAAGGGGGGTTGAATAGTTTACCACTTTTTAATTTAATGTTTATGTTTGTTAATAAAAACTTAGATTCGACTTTATGTGAATTCAACACTTGCACAATATAAACAATATACTTATCTAAACAATTAATAGGATAGTATGAGCAAATAAGGTAAGACAAGAGATAAGAGTAAGAACAATCAAACCACAACACGAGGATTTATAGTGGTTCGGTAATGAAGCACCTCTTCGCCCTACTCCACTCCTCGAGCACCAAACTCGAGAGTTTTCTTCACTATGTCAACAAACTCCCTTATGGCGGAGAAAACCGTACACAACTTTCGCTTATATCAATTTCCGACACTAAGCTAGATGTCGAGTTCTAATCTTAGCTAGAACCAATCTATCACGACTTCACAACTTCTTCACTACTTTCACGACTTCACAACACAACTTCACAACTACACAACTTCTTCACACCTTAGTTTTCTTCACACCACTACTTCACTACTTCACTTCTACTTTCACACCTAACTATCACAACTTGGATGAATCACTAGATTCAACTATACTTACAACAATCACAAAGATTTATCTACTACACAACTTTACAAGATTTACAAATGATTTACAAGTTATGATATGGCCTAAGAACTAAGCGCTTCCTGATGTACTACGTCTAGTATCCTGACACCCCGTGTGATCGGTATATGCATAAGCTGTGAGTGACATATCAGTATCCTTCGAGTACCATAGTCCCATGTTAATGGTTCCATTTAAGGTATCAAAAGATCCGTTTCACCGCTTGTAAGTGCTTTTCGGTAGGCTTAGCCTGATACCGGGCACATAAGCAGACAACATAGTTAAGGTCATGTCTACTGGATGTAAGATACATTAAGGATCTAATCATGCCACGATAAAGTGTAGCATCAACTGGTTTCCCCTGTAGATCTTCATCCAGTTTTTTTTTTCAATCATGGGGTGTGTCGGACAGAATCCAGTAGTATGCAAACCATATTTTTTAACAATTTCAGCTAGGCAATATTTAGATTGGTAATTTTATGAAGATGCCTCTGGGACTTTGATTTATTTATAATCCAAAAAATAATGAAACATTTGACACATTATCTTTTTTTTTTTTTTTTTTTTTATTTTTTTTTAACATCTTGATACTTATTGGTCATCTGAATTAGCAAAAACTCATCACACATGGTGGTTATTTAGTTGATGCAAATATTATTATCGGTCAAATAAAATTTCTATACCAGTAATATGTCATTTCTAGCATGTCATGTGAAGAGTGTTGGATCAACTACACATTTGGAGAATTGTTGAGAGATGAGGAAGCTTGACAGCATATCATACCATGCACGTGGTGCTTGTTTTAGACCGTAAAGAGCCTTTTTTAAGTTGTACACATGCGATGGGTTGGTCCTGATCAACAATTCCTTTGGGTTGAGAAATGTAGACCATCTTCTTTGAGCTCACCATTCAAGAATGCCGTTTTGACATCCATTTGGTAGATTGTCATATTCTTGTGAGCGGCATTTGCTACGAATATATGAATGACCTCTATTCTAGCAACCGGTGCAAATGATTCCTCGAAATCAATACCCTCTTCTTGTCTAAATCCTTGAGCAACTAGTTAAGCCTTATTCTTTAGTACCCCACCAGATTCATCTGTTTTGACCTTATAAATCCATTTTGAGTTTAATCTAGAACACATTATCTGGAACCGACATAATTCCCCAAAACTCAAGTAGTTAAAATTCATTGAATTTCTTCGTGCTTTGCATCGATACAAGGTACTGTTCGGTCATTGCTTGTTTGAAGTTCTTGGGTTCGATTGAAGTAAGGAAGGCATTAAAATAACACCACATGGCATCCGTTTCAAGTTGCTTCCTTGTAGATACAAAGCGGGAAGGATCACCGATCACGTTTGCTATAGGATGATCCTTAGTCCATCTACCAAGGTGTTCAAATGGAGTGTGTATTTGTCTCACTTTAGATGATGATCCTAGAGGAGTTCGCAGTCATTCATTAGGAGATTCGTTAAGTGGAATCATCATGAAATGTTGGTGGTTTTTGGGTGATTCTTAAAACCTTGAGAAAATGGTTTTAGAGATGTACATGTTCTTGTGATGAAGGAATACTTATTGATAGAGCATCCTGGTCAATGAAAGTTGACATGGGAGAATCAGCTAATACTTCAGCTCTTGGAGCAGCAGCTTCTTGAACTGGAGAAACAGCAATTGGTGGAGGGTTAAAGTATTCATCGAACATTGGTTGAAACAACCGATCCCAATCATCTCTTTTTTGTGAGCAAGGCATGTAGTTGGATATAGGATTTGAACCGAGTCCTGTACTGGATGTAGCAGGAGTCATTCCTTGAAGCTCGGTCCTGAACTGAATTGTTCAGAAGCCATTGCTGTTAGCTCATCGAACGTTACATGGATTGTTTTAGTAATTATCCGGGTCCTTCTGTTATAGATTCTGAACGCTTTCTTTGCAGGCGCGTAACCAACGAAAATCCCTATGTCTGCTTTTGCATCAATTTTACCCAGATCCTCATGGTTATTGGTAGGATAACAAAGTGAACCAAAGACATTAAAGAATAATAAGTCTGGTTATTGTCTTGTATAAGCTGTATTGAGAGTTTTGTTGTAGCGGTGGCATGTTCAAAGAATGGTTCTTGGGTATAACAAGATATATTGATATCTTTGGCCCAAAAAAATAAATTGAGCTTTTAGATAGATTAGCATTGTTCTAGCTGCTTCAACAAGGAGGTCCGATTTTGCCTTTCGACATACTCCCCCCATTTGTTTGCTGAGGATGTGCGAGCTAACAGGAAGTTTGATGCGGTTGCCAACTAATTTTCATAAAAATTCACGAAGTGTCTGATTGACAAATTTAGTTCCATTATCTGTTCGAACATTCCAAACTGTGGCTTTCAAATGTACTTGAATATTTTTGATGCATTTGATGTTGGCCGCAGGAGCTTCATCTTTTGTCTTCAAAAATCTAACCTAGGTAAATCTTGAGTAACACTAAGATATACCCTTTTCCGTTAATTTAATAGCCACAACGCATCAGGGCCACACAAATCCATATGCAAAAGATATAGTTTCTCTTTATTAGTGTCTTCAGCTTTGGGTTGATGAGAGGTTTTCCTGCTTTCCCTAATGCACATGCTGAACACAAATGATCTTTCTGAAATTTAATCCTAGGAATTCCTCTTGCAAGACCGTCTTTAGCTAGCTTGTTCAAAGTACCGAAGTTAAGATGAGATAACCGACAGTGCCATAACCAGCTCTTAGTCTTTGACGCTTTAGATAGAAGACAGATCGGAGATGACTTGAGCATGTCATCAAGAGAAATTATGTACAAATTTGTATCACGGGACCCCCATGAATGTAGTTCAACATCTTATAAATTGCGAATAAAGCAAGTGTTTTTCTGAAATGCAACTTCAAGATCCGTATCACAAAATTAGCCAACGGAAAACAAGTTATGTCCAAGTCCCTCAACGTAGTAAACCCTTGAGATAATAACGTTTCCCAGTTGATATTCACCATACCCCTTAATCCTTGCAATCTGGTCGTTCCCGAATCTAACAGTACCTAGAAATTTACGGACAAGTTCATGAGCTGAGGGGGAAAAGGGCCGATTCCTGTCAGTGTTTGAAAACATCCGGAGTTAGATACCAGAGTACAATCTTGGACAACCTATCATGAACAAGAGAGAAGACGATGGGAAGTTATCTGATAGCATTGGAATCCCAAGTTTGATTGGGTTCGAAGTGGGTTAGCATTCTTAGATTCTACAATCTTAGCTATTTTACTCGAACCTATGTTTTTAACATTTTTGGGTTTCCTGCTATAGACTTTTAACTCTGGTTTTTGTATATCATCTGAGTGGGAAGTGGTTTGCTTAGGAGGCACTACGTTAGTTGAGGTGAACCTAGTTAAAGGGCACGAGTTACCAACTATAGTGAAGGTTTTGCATAGTGGTTTCCACTTTAAAATTCCTACTTTAGTGAATACATGACCCGTAGGTTTCCAAATATTTTGTTTTTTTATGTTTCTTAGCAAATTTAGCATGGTTATTCCCATTTTACACAAGATCAAGAAGACATTTATCATGAACACCATCGAACATAGATTTATTACAAGTAGCACACAGAATATCAGAATTCGAATTGACAGAGAATGTTTAACATCAACATCACAAACAGGTTTAATAACACGATTCATTTTATTAACTTTCCTAGGTTAGGCTTCTACTTTATTCTTCTTGTTCCTACTTGATGTTTGTGAGATCATATCATTCTTTTTATTGCCTGGAGGCTTTGATCCGCAAATACTAGTAGAACACTTCACTCTTGTAGAAGATAACACAGGTGTGTTAGAATCTGAAGTATTAGAAGACTCTACCTGTTTAATGTTGCTTGAGGATGTGAGAGGTTCAACAAGCCTAACTTTCTTGACATTGTTCATGGGTGTGACAGCAACCTTCTTAGTACTAGGTGTTATCGCATTAGGGCACGTATCTTGAACATATACAAGCAACTCCTGAATTCTTGTGGCATACTTACAAGCAAGGTCTAAATCGCCATCTAAAGGTTGTTCGCCTTAGGCTTGTTCGACTTATTTCCAAAGAATATTAGATTGTTCTTAAGTGTTCCTAAGATAGTTTATGTGAACTTCCCTATTTTGCAATAACCTAGGAGGCAACGGTACTAAATCAAGCTTGAACATGCCTGGAGCAATAGTGGTGGCAGAAGGTATATGTACAACATTTTCAACAATTTCTTTCCCTTTTGATTTTTGTAAATTGTTTTTCAATGATGTTATCACAAAAACCTTATCTTGAATTTGAGCTTTTAAATCCTTTTTTCTACGATTTTAGTTCTGTTTGTTATTAAGAGTCAATATGTTCTTTATGACGGACACGTGTTTGTTTGATTGAGTCAAACTGTTCTTTAGAAACCTCTTTCACATGATAATTTCATTACCAAAGTCGACTCACATTTTTATGAAAGTATTTTGCCCACTATTCTCTAATTCCTCATTTTGGGCTCGAGATCACATTATTCAAGATAAACATTCTTTTCCTTAGTATTCTGTTGTCAAAGATTTTTTGGTTTCCTTCAAATTAGAAATGGTCGTGTCTTTTTGTCTGTAGCCGCAGCTTTCAAATCATTGATTTTCAAATATTCTAGAATTTCTACAGCATTTTGATTAACGCAAGATTCATGTTTTGAAAACTTATTGTTTTATTGTATTGACACTTAGAGATAAATACAATATTTTTCAGTTGTGAGTGATTTTCAAAAGATTCCTTATATGCTTTTTTTGATTTGGAAAGTCAGCATCAAAGATTCATACACTTTTCAAACAATTCACTCTTTTGCAGTTCAATTCACAGAATCATTATTCAATGACATATAATTCATTACAGTTATCAGAACATCTTGAGACACGATTTTTTGTAAGAGTCGATCATTTTCCAAAAGAATTTATTTCTTAGAAATTTCCTAACATTTTTTATAACTAAAAATGTTGAACAGACGCTTCCATTTGATCACAAATTTGTTTGTTACTTTCCGTTTATTCATGTAGAAATCTTTATCAAACACTTGAAGATGTCTTTTTAAATATTTTAGAAACTGATTATTTCATTGTTAAAACAGCGCTTTTGTATGTTCAATCCTCTTTCAACTTTCTTCAAGAGAACTTGGTGTTGTCCTCTTCTTTACAATAGAGTCAACTGGGTGTGGTGGAATTTAAGCTTTTAAGGGCTTTGCATTTCACCAAGCTCACCTTAGGTAGTTCACTGGGGAACATCAACTATGACAGGTGGTGAGTAAGATGGTTCAATGGTTGGGATTGAAGTATGAAACCAAATCGCTTTGTTTCAGCCGATATTCTTGTTGTTGGAGAAAAACGTGTTTCAAAAATCTTCAATTAGGCTATTTTATTTTCAATAATAAACAGGTTATGGATAAATTTTCTTTGGGGCCATAAATATACTTCAGGATCCTTTGCCTTTTCAAACATTTTTGGACTATCTCTTCTTTCAAAATCAATTTGTTCTTCATCATCAATCACAGGCATAGCAACATGTGTTTTAGATATAACAACACCATCATACAAGGTTGGTTTTATCCGCTGAGCTTTCCTAAGGTAAAACGGATTTTGATAACCTAGAGCATGTTTGTGTGTATTATCATAAAACGCTTGTGGCTTAGTTAACATGTGCACTATCTGAGCAGATTGACCCACTTTATAAATAATATTATCAAGTTCCTTAATCTTATTTTCCAAATCAATTTTATTTTCCATATATTTATTTTCTTTTTCTTTCGATTCATTTTTGTAAACTATAAAAGTTTTGAATAAAGATTCCTTTTCTTTGATTTGTTTAGAAAGATTTCGCTCAAGTGAGTCAATTTGCTCTTTAAGTGCAAGTTTCTCCCTAATCATATCATCCATTTGAGAATCAATCATTTTTCACGACTGCTTAAATCAATATTAAGACGTTGTTCAAAAGTTTTGACTCTTTCCTTATATCTCTCTATAGCTCAGCGGGTTATTCGATTCGATTTTCTGTTCTCTTATTAGCCTTTCGCCAAATATTAACACGATTAATCTTTTTTGTCTGTCAATTTGTTCAATCACAGATAAAATCATTGAATCTTGTTGTGCTTGCAATTTAGTTTCTTGAAACAGTTTGTCTGTTGTGTTATCTTGCTATTAATTGAGGATATGGAATGATATTGCTATCACTAGATATCTTATTATCTGTAAAATCTATAACTGGTGATTGTTTAAAATCCTGCAATGCATGCACACTTTGATTATCCATATCATTTAGATAGGTTTCAGAATTTGGTACCTCTGAGATAACATCAGAACCATAGTTGGAAATGTTGGCCATAAGAACCGCTTGTGCAGTCGAGAGATCATCACAGTCTGACACAATCATAAGATCGAGATCCACACCATAAAAGTAGTCTGGAAAGCAGCATTGTATGGGATGATTGTCTGAGCTTATCAACTAGAATTCATGGATCTGCAAGAATTGCGCGTTGCTCCTCATATAATATTTGTCCAAACTTCCTGAGCTCTGCTAACATTGCTTTCTCTTATTACCATGCTGCTTTCCTTGTCGCATTTGGCTGAGTGCATTGCCTAAGCCATTTGTCCTTATCCTGGCAGTTGTAGCATTTAAACAAAACTCATTGCCTATTCCACTTGTTAGTATTTCCCATTGAACAGTAGATTGCCCTTATATGTTGCTACAAGAATAATTTTGCCCTGTCTTCCCTGAACTTGTTGTCGTAACCCGACCATCTTGGAATAGTGCTGATTTCTTAGAGTAGAGGAAGTTCTGATGAAGTTCTAAGTTGATTATTGGTTGAGGGGAACCTTGAGGAAGCTACAACCGTTAGAAAAGCCATTGCCTTGTTGAGACAAGCATGATCATCTCCTGGAGAGAATACAGGAACATCAAAACATGAGTCCACAAGAGGTGACTCAGTCATCGATTGTGTAGAAACTTGAGGTGATTGATAAGCAATTTGTGGAACAGATAAGGTTTGATGATTCATTTGAGACTGATATGGATACGATGTTGGAACGGATGAATGATTGAATTGAGGTTGTGATGGATAAGTAGATGAGTAATGTTGAGTGGCATGAATTGATCCATATTGAGATGGTGAAAACTGTTGTTGAATCTGAGGATTGTTGCATGAAGACTGATAAGTGTTGAAGTGAGATAGTGTCATCTGCTGATTTGCAACAAATGCAAGTGGATCGCGATTTCGTTCACGCAAAAGATGGACTTCATTTGCATGGAGTTCGTGTTGTTCAAGATATGCATGAAGCTGATGAAAGTTGGTAGTATGCAAATCTTTTACAAGTTTGACATCACAAACTTACTCCATTCAGGTGAAAGACTATTTAAGAACTTGGTATTAACTTGAAATTGCTCCATTTTCATGTTGTAAATGTTCATGTCATTAATCAGCTGAGTGAATCTCAAGTAATACTTATGAAGTGATTCCCCCTTGATGTGAGTAAACTTATCAAATGCATAATACAGTTTACACTCTCTTTCCTGCTTAGTCAAAGAAGTACCTTGCATCAGTAATTGAACTCTCTCCCATAAATCTTTGGCAACTCTGTGATGATTCACAAGTGAATAGATATCAGCTGGTAGACCTTGAAGAATGATATTGGTTGCTTTCATATAACAATCAGCTTGGATTTTCTCAGCAACAGACAATTCAGCATATTTTTTTGTTCTGGTCACTCCATTCTCTTCAACCGTAGGCCAAATGAGTGGACCATGTTCAACTGATTCCAGTATCATTCTTCCGTGCTCTCTATTTTGTATGTAAAGTTCCATTTGACTTTTCCAAGAATCATACAAGTCCTTGTCCAACATTGGTGGACGATTGTCAGCACCAGAGAGTATCATGTACTCAGCAAGAGTATTCTTTTGTACAAGTGGAATAATTGAATCCATGTTGATTTGATGGTATAAGATTACTTGTGGATCGAACGGTGATTGAAAGTAATTGTGTTGTTTAGTGAGTTGTCTTTTGAGTGTTTGTAAATCTTGAAACTATACGGGATTTTACAACTCTTGATCAAACCGGGAAGACAATTAAATGTTTCACGGGATTTTACAAATCAAAGAGATAAATCGTATAATTTACTTTAGCAAATTTGAGTTATGAATTTTAGTTCAAGTGAATTAATTCTCCTTATGGAAGTTGTTAAATTGCCTTCTTAAAGAAAAATTGTTAATTCGCCTCCTAAGGAAAGTTGTTAAATCGCCTTATGAAGAGAATGGTTAATTCGCCTTATACTAAGAGTTTGTTAATTCGCCTTGTACTAGAAGATTGATAAATCGCCTTGCAAAGGAAAGATGATAAATCGCCTTGCAAAGAGAAGATGATAAATCGCCTTGTAAAGGAATCTGCTAAATCGCCTTGTAAAGAGAAGATGATAAATCGCCTTGTGAAAGGATCTGCTAAATCGCCTTGCAAAGAAAGTTGCTAAATCGCCTTGTTAACTCTCCTTGATAACTGGCCTTGAACTAGAAGATTGTTAAATCGCCTTGAACTAGAA
>BQNB010211923.1:0-10166 GCA_026074375.1 Tanacetum coccineum
CAAATCCATAAAGGTCCACCCTAGCTACGGCAGGTCCATCCTGCCTAGCAGCACTCGCTGCCGAACTCTCCCCGACCTCATACCTAGGGGTAGGAGCAGTACGACACGACCTCTTACGAAGCGGTAAACAAATCTCAGGAATCTCAGTTTCATGAACAGGAGATGGTGGTGTATCTCTCTGTCTAATCCAGCAGCTCTAAATCCCAGAGGTGCCTCGATATACGTAGGGCTATTGGGTGGTGGTAATGGTATAGGTAATGGTGGAGAGGGTATCTGAGGGAGTGGTGATGAGTATGGAGAGAGGGGTGATAATAGTGGAGTAGGTAAGGCAAGAAACCTCTTAGCATCTTCCTTAGAGAGGAACGGTGCCGGCGCCTAGGGTCGGATGGACATCCTAGCCGTGACGCGGTAAGTAGGGTGTGGTGGAGATGGTGATGTGGCCGCAGACTCATCGGTCTCGAACGGCTCAGTCTCCTTACCGGATGGGTCCTAATTAACTGGAAAAGCAACAGTTGCAGGGTCGGCAGGAGCTAGGTGCTCCTCCTCCTCCTCATCCCCGTCCTCCTTATCCTCCTCAACATCATCATCATCATCAGATAACTCCTCATCATCCCCGTTGTCTCCTCTTTCAGCAGGATAGTCGGCTGGATCCTCCTCAGGATCCTCCTCATCATCCTCCTTTGGATCAAACTCAGGAATGTATTCCGGTGACTCAGTAGTAGGTAAGGCAGCAGCAGGTAATGGCTGCTCCTCAGGTGGTAGGACATCATCCTCGGGTGGCATGTACTCCGGGTATACCGGCTCTGGTACATAAGGTAAGTAAACATGTGAAGGTGGTGCCTGCTCTGGCTCCTCAGGGCCAAGCACGTAATTCAGAGATGGTGGAGCCTGAAAAATAGCTACCACATATGCATGTGGGTCCTCTGGCATCATGGGTGGTCCCTCGACCCCTGGTGACCCAATGTCTGATGAGTCCTCATACGGACTGGATACCGCAGTGTACGTAACTGTAGAATCCTAAGAATCTGACATGATCAAATCTGAAAATCAAAAGTAGCTTATATAAGTATATTAATATAAGACTCTTACGCTTATATACGTAATATATTATAAGCACGTATATCAATCATGAATGCATCTAGTCTAACCGACTAAAATGCAACAACTAGTATATAAATGCCCCGTAAAAACCCCTTTGTATGAATGTGATGTTTTGACAACGGTTATAGTCTAGCAAAAACATTTGATCTGGTTCTCTATAACCTTGGCTCTTGATACCAATCTGTAACTCCCCCAAAATGGGTCGCAGCGGAATAAGAGTCCGGGGCGTGTTACTTCAAATATCAACAACACAAGATATATATATATATATATATATATGTATATATATATATATGTATATATATATATATGTATATATATATATATATGTATATATATATATATGTATATATATATATATATGTATATATATATATATATATATATATATATATAACGACCATTTAAAAGTCGTTTAAAACTGATACATTAGATTTAGCAAATATTTGTTACAAAAAGCCCGAAGCTTAACTTGTTCATTCTTAATATAATCTATAATAGCCTCATGACGCTTCCAAAATGATAAGAAACTCGGAAAGAAACCGATTTGTCAACGAATAAGATACGTTAATTACGAGTTTACGACTATAAAAACTTTTATAAAACTATTTTTATAAAAAGTTTCTATTCATTACAGAAACTTAATATTTTAAAAACATCTAAAACTGATATAACTTTTTAATTATGAGGGATCGTTCTCGAAAGAATCGCTAATAAACGAACTATAACGATAAACTACGACGTTTACGATAATTAAAGTTTATATAAATAATTTTTATAAATTTTGAACAGTTAAAAATCACTATCATTAGTCGGGATTTAACTTTATAAAATATAAACATCTTCTAATAACAAAGAGTACTCGATAGGAATCACTAAAATGGGATTAAACGAATAAGTTATTACGATTACAGTTTACGCTAATTAAAATTGAAAACGATAAAATAGCTGTTGTGAACAGTAATAATTAGTATCATGGCAGAATCTTAAAACTTGAAAATGTAATTATATTGATCACTCGTCCTTACTATGAAGACTGGCGTTTGCTAGTTCTCATGGTGATAGATAAATAAACAACTGGTGATGTCAATTTTATGGGTAGAAGGTTGATTTCTTGGGCAGTGGAAAAAGCAAACCATTGTGGCTACTCTTCCATGAGCAGAATATGTTGCTGCTGCTGCTAGCTGTTGGGTCATTTACTTTGGATTCAAAATCAATGCTTGATTATGGGTTCAAATGTTATGTACACCAAAATTTTTTTGAAATCAAAGTACCTATTTGCCATTGTTAAAAATCTAGTTTTTCACATTGAACAAAGCACATAGAAAGAAATTAGGCTCCATGTTATAGGATGCAAATGAGGAAAAAATCTTATTCAGGTGCTTAAAGATCCACACAGATTGAAAATGTGGCTGATTTGTTAACCAAGGCTTTGATGGACTAGTATTTCTTCATCTAGTGGTTCATATTGGGATGCTTAATCCCTAGATGCCATGGTTAAGGGGAGGATTTGGGTCCAAGGGGAGGACTGTAATTGTAAAATTCTTCTAAGTAGTTAGTTTTTTACTTTTAATTTTTTTTCCACTTAATTTTTCTTCTGGTAGTTTTTCATTTTTCTACTGATAGCTTTAGTTGTTTATGCTAGTCAAGTTTTTCCATTTTTTTTTTTTGGTAAAAATTTGTTTTCGGTGTTTGGGTCTATGATTTGCAATATTGGTTTATAAGTGTGGTTTTTTGCATGAAGAAAGCTAGCATTAAACGGATGATGCATATTCATTCTGGTTTGGTTGATTGTTTGTATATTGGTGTGGAGTTCCTGACTGGTAACTGTTATACCTTTCCTAACCTGTAGAACAATTCCTGTGGTTTTGTTAGTTTGAATTAAATGAGTTTTACTCTAATTAAAAGTTATATGTGAGAAAATTGGGATATTAATTCAATAGAGGGTCCTTATTTAAAGGGATAAGTACTATTAACATTCACTTTTACTCTTACCAAAATTCAAAACCCTAATTTTTACTGCCCTTTTTCTCACCTCCTCTACTCTCTCTTTTGGAAATAATCTACTCTATACCAAACAACCGTAGTAACTTCCTTCCACACTTGTACCAACATTTATCGCATTTTGTTATCATCATACAAATGGGCGGATCTTTATAATATTCGGTGATGAACCAAATTATGGTATGGTTTCTTGGAGAAACCTAAAGGGAATTGAGCTTTTAGTGCAGACTATCATCAGGTTCTTGATTTTTTTTTTTTAAGGAAGTTCACATTTCAGGTATGCCATTAGCATGACCCAATTCATAATATGACTCTTTGGTTATATCAATTTTAGGTAATCGGCCTCCCTCGGAACATTTGTGGAAGGCCCACCAGCTATAATAGGCCACCATTGATAGAACCCCTTACAATCATGAATCACTGTGTTTCGAAAGTCAATTCAACTAGATGGATTGAAGGGGGGGTTGGGACTTCCAAATGCTACATTTATTTTAGGGATGGATAATATGGGGTATCTTTGAAGGGAAATGACTTTTCATAAGAATAAGTTCGCACCTCAATTGGTGGTTCATTGTTACTCAATCATGCATTGTTTCTCAGCACCAAGTTCTGCGTAGCTGGATCATTTGGGAGTTCTTTGGCTACTGCTTTTTATGTTTAACTGAGGGATCGGGAAGGAAGTTGAACTGGTCAAGGCTATATTTTTTATAGAATGGTTAACTACATTACCAATCCTAAAATGTTTTTGATGTTTCCTAGATTTCTCAAATGTTATTTACATTGTAATAGAATTCAAAATCTGTATCATGCTTTTAACTTATACTAGTAGATGTTTGATACATGAGGCTCGATTTTCATTGGACACTATGCCAATAATGGCAACAATGTTCCATCAATGCTCCACCGTATAGCGGTTGTGAAAGTTCAAGGAGTAGGTTAACCAAACTATTCCTACATACAGTCCCTGTGACTTTGACGGAACCTGCACACTGCCCATGATCAGCATCATCAACACCTAGACCAACCATCATTCCTGAATTGTGCTCAAGAGAATTAGCAGGGTCCTTTTTCAGATCCTAACCCTGCATCTTCTTCCAGACCTCATGCATCTGAACCTAAACAATTCACTTCCACAAATGTAGAAGATGATGTATTTGGAGGTTCCTTTGATATCTCACCTCCAAGGTCCACTGAAGCTACACTGCAGTACTCACTCGGAGGTGCTTGAGGATTGATAAAACTAACAGCTTTGTGTTCTCTAGTAAATTCTCTTGTGCAGAAAATAGATTCTCAAGCATCTGATTTAAAAGCTCACAAGCTGGTGTTTAAGGAGGTTGTTGGAAAATTGGTAAAGAAGGTTAAGGAGTTGGAGGATAAACTAAAACGGAAAAAGAGGAAGTTTGTTATGACAGAATATGACATACAGGAAGAGGAAGAGCAGGATGTTGATCCTCTCATTAAGCTGGCCAAGGCAGCTGCTACTGCTGCTGATGATTTAGTTGTTCCTATTGGTGGTTCCAATGAGGATGCTATTCCTCTTGGTTCATCCATTCCCTCTGATGCTTTTGCTGGTGGATCAGCTAGTCCTCCTGATGTCACTACTGGTCCTACTGATGCTCCTTCTGACAAGGGAAAGTCCCCTATGTTGGAGGAAAAACCTCCAGTTAGAGAAAGATCTTCTGACAGAGGTGAAGGACGGATAGGTTGGGGAAGCAGAAGCTGCAGGGAGACTATCTGAGGAAATAACAAGCTGATGCTGGCAAGAGAAAGAGTATGAGCAAAAAGCAGAGAAAAGACAAAGGATGTGTGGGAGTTGAAAATATTAACAATGATGCTGATTGGAATGAGATAATGGGTCAGGTTCATGTAACAAGGACATTTCTGACTGATTTGTTGGGTACCTGTTGTGAATTGAGGACAACTTTGCAGAGAGGATGTAGCTATTATTTGCTGAAAGGAGAACAAGGTTGCTGCTCAAATGGTTTCAAGATAAGAGAAATAAGGCCAACTGACTTATGCAGAAACAGAGAGATTTTATGAGAACTTTGTCAAAAATACTAAAGGCTTACCATTCTCCAAATAACAGGCTGGACAATGAAACATGTGAGGTCCTTTTCTGATGATCAACTCAAAGATGAGTTTGACAAGATCAGACATGCTGTTGCTAATCTACAATCACAACACCTAAGGAGGTCTTTTAAAAGACAAGGAACAGATTTCGAACAACCTGATTCAAAGAAGTCTAAATCCACTGAACCTCAAAAGACTTCTGTTCCTGTTGCTTCAAGACCATCATCTGCTGGTGTTACACCTGATGTACACCAATTACCATTTGTTAATACTTCACCTGCTACTCCTCTACACTCACCTAAGGCTTCATCCTACCCTGATTGTTTTCACTGTGATACATTCAAAATAAACATTGTTGCTCCTAAACCACACATTCTGTTTTTTAGCTACACTTCTATTACTAGGACATCTGGTCCTAGGAAAGAGACCAATCCTCTGCTGTTCGGTCATTAATACATATGTGTACCAGGAGGGAAATTACTTGATCAAGAAGATGTAATCCTCTGAAGTAGGATGTGATTGGTGCTGGATTTTACAACACACCATCTGTGGGAAGTCCCTTCTAGAAGTTCAAAGTGGATGTTGAGGTCCTTCTTACCGACTACTTCTATCAGCACAAACAAACTGCTTCTCAATCCCAAAAAGGTTTTGTGGTTCCAGGAGGAAAGCATTCGGTCGAAAAGGTGTTTCATCCTTCTCGCTCTACATTCCTATTGAAGCCGAAGATCCTGACGTCTGAACACAAAATGTATCAAGTTGCTTCTGTTACAGATTCAGATTCTGATGATGATAAACCCATTAATTTGCTATGGTGTTGTTGATGTGATTTATGCCTACAGGTTAGGCTGGGGTCAATGTCATCTACAGGAAAGACATTCTCAGCAAGTTTGCTTCTCGGAGACTTAGATACATCCTTTACTAACTTACCTAGAACAGATTTGATGATCATATATGGTCGGGTGATGCAATTTTATCAGGATACGGAAGCTACGGGAGTTGGTCTTGTTTTGTGGGGAGATCTTAAGGTCTTGATAGATTCACCTGAAGTGAATGATGGGAGTGATGTTTAGAAGAACCAAAACACTTGGATTATTTAAAGCTGGAAGCTTCTTTCTTATACTAGTATGTCTATGGGTTGGAGACGTTTGTGGGCTTATGAACACAGTTTTGTTGACAAGAGGTATCTTCTTTCTGGCAATCTTATCGATACGGATGCTTTGAACATCAGCTAGAAAAATTGTCAGCGATTTAGTGGGTTATGAACTTACCATGCAGTTTAGTTGATTACCTTTCCTCAAGAGACATATTTCGGATTCCAAGGCGTCTATGGTTCTGACTGGTTATTGTTAAGTTTGTTATGTTTACTTCTTATTTAAATTATTTTGTTTTTTATTTTCTTCTATAATTTGTGCAGCTTGTTGTAAATGTTGTTTTTGTCTCTTGGAACATCTTGGTTTTTGGTATACTCTTTTGGGAAAGATCACCTTGGTTTTTAAAACTGTAGATGAGCATTTTGCGTTTCAGGCTCATCTTTGTGTTTCATTGATCTATATTGCTAAACTGGTTTTATGGCACAATCTTTACCGGGAAATATTTTGGGTGTAATACTCTATGGTTCTCAATTACCAGGCCATCAGGCTAGAATTAATTGAGGTACTATGGTTTTTCACTTTCCCAACGTCATGGACCAGAATGGAATTATATAGCTTTAATGATTTGTTATAAATCATAGAGTTCCTCACTGATGATGTTTTAATGTACAATAAGTTGAGATGGTTTGTAATCCACCATGGGAAGTAACCCTTACTGGGTTCCTAGGATTGTTAAAAAAAAAAAGCCCACAAGCAAACGGCTATGTGGTAAAGGCTTATAAAATCCATTGATGGTTTCCAGGTTACCCAAAACTGGATGGTTTTCACTTGCCATATTCATGAAATGAAAAATGGCTAGTCCTGAGCAAAACGGCTATAGGTAAAGACACATCAAATCTGTTTTTGGCTGTAATGACTTGCCAAAAGTCATATAGTTCTTCCACTTACTATGATTCATGTTCTGAAAGTGGAAAATGGTTTCAGTCCTCCATGTATTTAACCCTTTCTGGGTGCTAATGGACTGACTAGCCCAAGAGTGAATGGCTACTTGGTAAAGGCTCATCAAACCTATTCATGTAGCTGTGGTGGTCCTGTTACAGTTCAAGTTTCGGTACTGATTTTCTTGTTGCTGATTCGACGTTTATTGACGGTTGCTTTTGGTGACGGTTTTCAAGATGTTGCTGTTCAATCCTCTGGTGCTTTCAACGACAGATCTATCTAGAAACTTGAAGTTAACTATGTCAAATTCAAGTTTAGGGGAGGATGTTAGGAATTTTGTAATAGATAGTTCCTACTAGTAGGTATGTAGTTCCTACTGGTAGAGTAAACAGTTCCTGCTGGTAGTGTAGTTCCTACTGGTAAGGATAATAGTATAGTTAGTACTGGCAGTACAAAAGTCATTCCTGCTGGTAGAACAATATTATTCCTGGTAGTATTATGCTTACTCCGGGTTGTTAGTAAAAGTTAGTTAGTAATAGGGATATGCATGAGATATCACTAGGAAGTGGATAACATTATCACTTTTGTTTGAGTTAGGGTTTTAGTTTTAGAGTTTCGTGGGTATTTAACAAACCTACGAGTTGGATGAATGTAACAGAAACTGATTAATTTCATTTAGAAACACGTTTATTATCAATAGAGAAGATCCATAGAGGATCATTGTTTTAATAATTTTCTTTAACTCTATTGTTTATATTTCGCGTAAACAATAGTTTCATTTGTTAGAGTCTCTTAGAGTTGCTTTTGATTACTTAAGTGCTATTCAACCTTAACAGGCGTAGGATCTTATCTAGGGGCTCGAACTCACCCTTAAGTTTGCATTTTTACGACTTTGGGTCCTTCAAGTTTAAAGCTATACAAGTAAACCTTGTACTTTAAAAGTGATACTTTGAACTCCTATAGTTTTAACTTGATAAAATGACTTTTAGTCCTTTTTTTTTATAACGTTTCCGAAGTTACGATATTATACCCCTTGCATGGATTTAATTCCAAAAATGTCCAAATGGCCTTGCAAGGTAGTTAACATTTCAATATACATTTATAAGTTATAATAATAAGATATGAAGTTTTTAACGGTAAGCAGGTTTAAAATATCGACTCGTTAAGTGGAGCAAAAAGGGTCATATTAGGGTTTCAAAACGTACGCGTTAGGTTTTATAAGTTCAAATTCCTTTATTAAATCAATAAAGTGGTTTTTTTACATTATTTAAGAATGCTAGGATAGGTTATAACAATATTTAACCATTATAACATTGGGTTATGAAACTTTAACAAGAGTTTATTTATGATCATATAAACATTATAAGGGTGTAGTAGCAGGTATGAAGTTAATAGAACCTGGGTTTGAGCTTCAATGATCAAAATTTGTGGAAATGGGTCGTTTCGGATAGTTTTCACCTCTTGTAACTTCGCCTTGTATCTTACTCTGGGGTAGGCTTCAATTCTTCAGGATTCGCTTCTTGAACTTCTTTCATGATCTTGGATCATATGGGAGAAAAGGATTTCGCCTTATGGGTATTGAGAGAGGAAGTATGGGTGGTGCGAGTTTGAATGAAGACTAGAGAGCTCTATTTATACTTGAAATCACCAAGGGTGCTAAGCAAGCTTCAAGATCTGTTGTTGGACATGTGTACATGCTATATACTGATGTGTGAAGTCTAGATGATGAGTCACACAAGCTCAAATGGTAGAGTGATGTGTTGGATAGCCCTTATGCTTGCCGCGGCTTATATGGCTAGAAAGAAGGAGATGTGGCTCAATTTGGTACAAGAGAAGTGAAGAAATATCTTCTAAGAGGTATGTAAGCTGCTTGTGTATGCATGTGCATGAGTTAATTGCAAGAAAAAGGCCTCAAAATGGGTAAGAATTGCAAAAAGGGGTCGCGAGTTGGTTTTTGGGGTTTTATGGTTCGAACTCAAGTTTTTGGCTTATATTTCGTGAGCATTGATTAAGGAATGATTGAATTATGTTCCTAAGATCTGATATAAGAAGTATTAACAAAGATTAGCAATTGGTTTGGGTTAAAACGGGTTAGAATTGAAGAAATGAGGTCGCGGGTTCCATTTGGTATTGTTTAGGGTTTTCTTGACTTTCTTTGCTTATAATTCGTGTACATTGGACCAAGATTGATAGATTATTGATCCTAAGTAGTATATAATGGATTACTAATGAGATTTGATTAGTGGTTTAAGCTAAAATGGGTTGAAATGAAATAAACAAGCCGTGGGTTGGATTAGGGCTCGTATAAGGCTTTTAGGGTTTTCTAGCTTTGTAATTCTTGAATATTGTCAAAGTAATGATGGATAATGATGGATAATGGTTTGTAAACTCATTTTATGAGTTTACAATGACTCTTGGTTGCTTACATGAGAATGAAGTGGTTAGAAACGAGAAAACGGGTCGAATGATCATTTAGGGTTTCTTGCATTTGATTCTTGTATAAATGAAATGAGATTATGAAATAGTGATGGTATATGATTGTTATGGTTTTAAAATAAGTTATTACAACTTATTTGAGTGTTGGTTTGGGTTTATAATGGATAAAAATGAAGAAACGGGTCATGGTTTAGTATTTTGCTCGGGTTAGGGTTTCTGACTTTTGAATTAGGGTTTTAAGAGTAAAAATGTGTATGAAAGATTATGAATAGAATAATTAGGGTTCATATATTGTAAAATGAGTATAGTAGCTTGAATATAAGTTATAGTGAAGAAATGAGGATGAAGACGGAGGTAAAACGGCTATTTTAAAGATCATGCTTAATGACTTGTATATTGAGCTTTTAAGGACTTGTACTTTGACTTGGAGGGAGTGTATATTTCAAATGAGATGTTATATTACTTGTACATATGATTTAATAGTTTGTACATTCACTTTAGATATTATTCCTTCTTGGAATCAGG
>BQNB010211927.1:0-10165 GCA_026074375.1 Tanacetum coccineum
AGAATTCGGGTCGGGCGATATTTAATGGGTGCATTAAAGAGCCTCGGGGGAACGATCTTAATGTTTAATAGATAGGTATCATAAGTTAAATGAATCACAATAATCCCTCTAATGTACGATCCATCTTCCACTCAAGAAAAAGAAAAGAAGGGCCTTTCTAATTTTACTTTTTTTGAAGCACTTTTAAGTGAACACTAAAACTTTCCTCTCTTTTTTCTTTCCATTTGGAGGGATTTATCATTGGTATATAAGTTTCTACCATATAAATACATATCGCTCTTGAAATGGCTGATATCGTTTACAATGTCATTGGATTTCTTCAAGATGTTTTACCGACGAATCTTCTTAAATGTTTAGGATTATTTAGTCCTGTGACTCCTCGCTGGCCGGTCCCTTTCGCACCCTCAACATTTCAGGATCATCGTGTATCTCTTTCTGATCAGGATGAGGTTAAATCTAACTTAGAAGTTGTTCTCTCAACTGTAAGTGATTTTTGTTAATGTTCATACACAAATGATTAGTTCAGCAGTTTGTATGCATGCTATTCTCTAATGAGTTATGTATTTTAATAAGTTTGTAGTAACTTTTTTGTGACAGATAGAAGAGACTCCATCAATAACACCAGTAGAAACTGGCACCAATATTGCTTAAGTATCTATAACTTATATTATCGACGTTGATGTGCTAAGTTCAACGGTGTTGATACTAATAAGAGTCTCCTCACAACTTGTCTGATAAGTAGCGGGGGTGGTGGCATACAAATATAATCATGATATGTTGAAAGTTGTAAACACATAATCTATGTGTATATATATGTGTTTCATTTCTTTAATTTGTATCTTTCATTTGTATGATTACTACGTACGTACACAATTAATTGGATAAACTGAATAAATCTCAATAGCTTAACTTTGTTTAGAAATGGCATTTTGACTGGTAAACAAGCAAAAAGCTAGGAAAGATATCTTTCAATAAGTTCTTACAAGAAGTAGGATAACAATCCATTCGATCCTGTTAAGGATCAATATCTGGTGACTAAATCTTGTGGGTTGTGGCCAGACCTTCTGTGTTTGTATGGCCAATAGGCCTCCAAATTCTTATTGGTGTTTGCCATGGTTCGGCAGATGGAGTGTTTGGGATAATAGTAAAAAAGGTAAAGATTGCAGTGAAATAACAAAGGTATATAATAAAGACTTTATTACTTTTTTGTTATCTACAGAATGAGATTTACATTCTATTTATACTATGTGAAGAGGTATATCTGAACCATTATGATGGATCATGAAGAATCATACCTTTTCACCCTATAACTGTGAATAACTGTCAACCAATTTAACTGTCTTAGTTGACTTCTGTTTGGGTCGATTTCTATACATGACCTATTTAAAAATACTGCAGCTCATTTACTTATTATGTACAATTTATTTGGATTGCATAAAATATAAAACTAAAGTACTGTTATATTGACTAAATATGAATGAAGGTTTATGATCTTGATATCCAACAGTTCCCTCCCAAGATTATAAGCCTTCATATCTTGATAAACTTCAAGTGATGATGTTAAGGTCTTTACTTGAATTGCCTTTGCTTGAATTTCCTTTGACTGGGTCCTTGATGTAGGTGGTTCTTTGTATGACTTGTAATTTCCTTGATCTTTCAGTTTGCTTGGGCATTGATATGCAAATCTGGGAGCACGTGCGATATAGAACTTTAGTATCCTCCACAAGAGTATATTATTTCCTCGGCGGTTTATAATAAAAGCAAACATGTATGCTATAACCTCCACGTACAAGAGCACTTATCCTACTGGTGTTCTGGGAATTTGAGGCCCCCGACCACAATCCCAAGTCCAAACTCGGACATACGCTACATATGTGGCTCCATCTTCTATAATACACTCGAACGAGAATGCCATGCACACCATGACTCTCGATCGGTTCGCCCGTTGACATTTGGTACATGGACACGGGTGCCACAGACGCTTTAAGCTAAATCATTCTCTGGATAATGCTTGCTTCCTATGTATTACGACAGTGCAGTGGGCCTCCCGTACATTCTATAAGTTTGTAGAGGTCAAAGAGGTGTATGGGTATCCCATGTATGATGGGTGGTATTGGTCCAGGGAGTTGCCTTTGGAGATAGTGGCTATAAAACCATTTGAGTACTTTCACAAACCTATCCCTATATAATTCCCAACCCCTGCTTACCACATCATCATTCTTGATTAAATTTAAGAATCCTACAAACTCCTGAAAGGTGTGAACTTCTGATGGGTTCACATCTTCTTCATACCTAACCATCTCATCTTTCCTTGTATCCTGATTTTGATTCAAGCCTTCAAAGTAATTTTCTATAAAACTATTTTGCATTTTCCTTAGTTTGTTTAGGTCTAGGATGTTCCTTGTTGATTCCTTAAACATATATTCAAGCCTATATCTATTTCCATCAGACACTACTTCAAAACCTTGTTGATTTAACAAATCTATGGAAAGTACGTTTAGAGAGACTTCTGGTGCAAAGTATACACCAGGTATTAAGTAGGCTTGAAAAACAGGTTTGATTATGACCTCTCCCATCCCATATGTAAACAAGAATTTTTTCTGTTTGTCTAAATTACTAACCAAGAAATTCTCTTTGATATTGCAAAACATGTTTAAGTTGGAACAAAAATGCTTATCTGTTGATTTGCTAAGGTACCAGAAATTGTCCCATGAACCTTGGTCTGTTCCTTTAAGAATTCCATCTGTGTTGAAGTGGATAAATTCTGGATACTTTAGAGTCACTTCTGGTTCTGCATTGTTGTTCTCCTTTTCCTTTTCAATATTTGCAATTGAGTATTTGTGAGAACTTGCTGCATCATGTATAATCTTTTTAGGGCATGTTCTAATTAAGTGCCCTTTTTCTCTGTAGTAAAAGCACTTGTTCTTCTCTAGTTTGTCTTGATGAAGTGAGGAATTGAATGCCTCAATTTCTTCAAGTTTTCTTCTCAGCATACCTTTGCAATTTCTTGTTATCTGCCTTACACATTTTCTTAACCTTTCCTCCTTTTCTCTCCTAATTTGTCTTTGAACAAACTCCTGTTGTGATATCTTTCTTGGAGGCTTCTAGGATTTGCTCTGATATAACCACTGTAGGGTTTTACCATACCTTCTGAGTTATGTATGGCCAATAGGCCGCACCACATTCTTATTTAGTTTTTGCCATGGTCGGCAATGAGAGTTTGGATAATAGTAAAAAAGGTAAAGATTGCAGTGAAATAACAAAGGTATATAATAAAGACTTTATTACTTTTTTGTTATCTACAGAATGAGATTTACATTCTATTTATACTATGTGAAGAGGTATATCTGAACCATTGTGATGGATCATGAAGAATCATACCTTTTCACCCTATAACTGTGAATAACTGTCAACCAATTTAACTGTCTTAGTTGACTTCTATTTGGGTCGATTTCTATACATGACCTATTTAAAAATACTGCAGCCCATTTACTTATTATGTACAATTTATTTGGACTGCATAATATATAAAACTAAAGTACTGTTATATTGACTAAATATGAATGAAGGTTTATGATCTTGATATCCAACAAATCTGGGAGCACGTGCGATATAGAACTTTAGTATCCTCCACAAGAGTATATTATTTCCTCGGCGGTTTATAATAAAAGCAAACATGTATGCTATAACCTCCACGTACAAGAGCACTTATCCTACTGGTGTTCTGGGAATTTGAGGCCCCCGACCACAATCCCAAGTCCAAACTCGGACATACGCTACATATGTGGCTCCATCTTCTATAATACACTCGAACGAGAATGCCATGCACACCATGACTCTCGATCGGTTCGCCCGTTGACATTTGGTACATGGACACGGGTGCCACGGACGCTTTAAGCTAAATCATTCTCTGGATAATGCTTGCTTCCTATGTATTACGACAGTGCAGTGGTAGTTGGCACAGAGTTGGCCTATGCTTATTCCCCATAAACTGTCATTGCTTCTTCTCCAAAAGGCAAACTCTTGTCTTATTTCAGTTTATGCTCATAACTGGTTTTAATGATCATGGAATTGCTATTGTGGTTGTGACATACTACAACCTGTCACCCATCTCGTCCCTTATATTTAAGAAAACGTTTTGTGTATATCTAATTGGGCAAATGACCGCTAAGTGTATCATAGTTGTCACGATTTCGTTCTATATGTATCGAACAAAATTTATGTACTAAACTTGATTTTATGGCATTTTTTGTGTATTTTATGACCATTTTGCCTCTCATTAATCCGGGAGGGGCAAAATGGTCAAAAAATACACAAAAATACCATAAAATCAAGTTTAGTACATAGAATAGCAAAAAAAATTGTTCGATACATATCGAAGGAAATTATGACAACTATGATACATTATCATGCAATTAAACTTATCTAATTTTATAAAATATTCAAGAGGTCAAGAGGTCAAGGGTTCAAACCTCGCTAAGTGTGCACATTTGGGTAGCCACGGAGGTTCACCTGCGCTGACTCTGGGCTATCCAAAAGGATAGTCGTCCTGGGATTAGTTGGCTTCAGGGGCGAATCTATGTGTGATCCACACGTGTGGCACGTGCCACATACGTTTGAAGCCCACGAGGCTTATTCTTATTTGAAAATTTCTGGTATTTTGAAAGTGCTACACATAGTTTCTATTTAAAGTGCACATAAATGAGAAAAGTAAGTGTTATAAATTTTATTCAGTTTTGTTCTTGAAGAAAAGTAGAGGTGGCAATTTAAGACCCATTGGTTAAATTTGGGTCTAGTTGGGTAGATAGTTTGTAGGGATGGGTCTAGTTAGGCCTCCTTTAATATTTATAGATGGGTCTAGTTGGGTCTACATTCTCCCTTAATATTGTAGATGAGTTTAGTTAGGCGTCTCAACTCATCTAGACGGGTCTCCCTTAAAATTATAGATGGGTCTCCCAAAGTGATTAGACGGGTCTAGCGCATTGTTACCCATAAGAAATCACTAACAAATAAACGATTCGGAGGTCAGGGAGGATTAAATAAATAGAAAGCCATATTATTGATAATGAGAGAAAAGGGAAGATGTGTGTGTGATGGGAGGAGAGAAAACACCCCCCCCCCTTTTGTGTGAGATACAATAATGAATCCTCACCCCTCCATGGAAGTATGGAGGGGGTATTTATAGCCCTTGTATCTTCTAACTATACTAACTTGACGTTACTAGTCCTTATTCGACATGGCTATAATAAATTAATGTAATTCCGTAATAGTCAACATATTTTAAGGCTAACAATCTTCCCCCAATATGTAGAGATACGGAATTACTTACAATGTTCCTATCAAGTACAAATACAACACAAATAAAGTCTTCCCAAGCGCTTTCAAAGCTGAAGATGTCTTCTGAGTTCTTCTGGTCTTGAAACTTGTACTCCAACTTGAATTTTCATTATCTTTACTTGTTTTGGAACCATTGTAGTATGCATGAGTTAGATTAACTTCCCCCTAATTCATGCAGCATGTCTTGAAAATCTTTCTTTATAGACTCCTTTTTGGCAAAGTTTCTAAATCAACTTTCCCCCAAACCAACATCCCTATCTTGAGCAGATTCTGAAACTTTGATGTAGCTTAAACAATCTTCTATTTGTCATTGACGTGCACAACGAAATTTTGTAGAAGAACAGCCACACCAAATACTAATGCTACTTGTCATTGGGTCTTGGTGAATATCCGTTCGGGGGTACATGCAAGAAATCAACAACAATTCTTCTCACGTATGTAGATTACTTCACAAACCATACTAAATGAGGTAGTATACACTACATCCCCCTGGAAGTTGACATGGTAACCAAAGTACACATTTTCCCCCATGATGGTTACAAATTCTCAGAAGCATCATTGTCATGTACGTCCATATACTCGAGAAGTTCTTGTCATGAGCACAAATCTTGAAAAGTTATGAGTTGTCGTTGAAGAACTTTGAAAATTTTGCTTAGATTGTGAAGTACCATTATCTTGGAATAGCACAATAATATCCCGTGAGAGTTGCTGATAACATCTCAACCTTTAAACTCTCTGGCTAACTTACCAACCTCGTATTCTGTTGGCTAATACTGTGATCGCATGTTGAAGTAAACCCTATATACCAAACTTGAAACTAAAGTAAAGTCCCCCAAATTTGTTACTTAAGCTTGCACTATTGTTGATTGAAGAACGGTGCAAGAATAAATCTCTAAGTACTCTATACCCGTCATCAAAAGTATAAGACGTACGACACCTCTTGAAACTATCCACATCTGCGTCTACGTGTGACACTGAGTACTACAACGTAACTCCTTTAAGTGATAGCTATAACCCGTGAGTACTACAATGTAACTCATTACATCGGGTATAACTAGATAATCCAAGTCTTAATCATCTGCTGTATACGTTCAAGCAAGTCATCAATCGATAGATTGGGTTTGAAGAAAAGGGGTAGAAAGTAGAAGGAAGTCTCGATGATGAAATAAGTAGACGCCTTCGTGAAACCCACTTTAATCTCAAATAAGGGATACAAGATCAACTTCGTGATCACTTGTCATTTTAATCCGTATTTGAAGCTGTTTGTCGTTTAAGTGAATCTTTAATGATCGTTTTAGGATTAAGTCTTGTGTTTTGATTTGGTGTTTGTGTTAGACATATTTTGTAGGGGTTTTGGAAAAAATTTGGCATGGTTTTTTCCCTAAAGATGTCATAAACCGTTATGAAATTAACCCCAGTAAACACAAACCGATATCAGAAGTATAAACCGCTACCAGTTTACACAAACCGCGACCAATAAACTGACATAAACCGCGACCAGTTTACACAAACCGCGACCCATAAACTGACATAAACCGCGACCAAGGAATGTACACAAACTGCTATCAGAAGCTTGCACATTCCGCGATCTACACATTCCTCTATTGCACATTCTGTGATTTGCACATTCGGCTATTTGTCACATTCCGCGATTAGCACATTCCGCTATTTGTCACATTCCGCGATTGTGCACATTCCGCTATTGTACATTCCACGATTGTGCACATTCCGCTATTTGCACAAACCGCTAATCTTCATGTCACAAACCGCTAACCTTCAAACACATTCCGTTAATCTTCAAACTCAAACCCAGATTTTTCGTGTTCAACCTATTTGTTACTTGAATAAGCTTTTAATAAGCATGTAGATGATGAAAGTACAAATGGATGATCCAAAACATAAACAAATAAGCATGAATGATTGAAAAATGTATCATAAGTGATGTTTTTCATAAATAAGCAAAACCCATAATTTTTCATCAAATAAGCTGTTGTTTTTGGCTTAAGTTTACCACAAAGTTATCACAAAAGATTATAGATAAGAAAGTAGCAAGCTTTTTGATGAAATAAGCTCACACCAAAAGAAGCCATAGCCTATATGCTTACAAAATAAGCCACGAATCATCCCAAAATAAGCAAACCACAAACACAAATTCCTCCTAGGCTCTGGTACCACTTGTTACCCATAAGAAATCACTAACAAAAAAACGATCCGAAGGTCGGCGAGTATTAAATAAATAGAAAGCCATATTATTGATAATGAGAGAAAAGGGAAGATGTGTGTGTGATGGGAGGAGAGAAAACACACACACACCCCTTGTGTGAGATACAATAATGAATCCTCACCCCTTTATGGAAGTATGGAGAGGGTATTTATAGCCCTTGTGTCTTCTAACTATACTAACTTGATGTTACTAGTCCTTATTCGACACGGCTATAATGAACTAATGTAATTCCGTATTAGTCAACATATTTTAAGGCTAACATAGATCAAAAGTTTTTTATACGTTTTTCATTCGTTTTCATCCGCTTTTATCTATTTTTATACGTTTTTCTAAGTTTTGTTACTTTTTTTACATTTTCAACCGTTTTTATACGTTTTTGACCGTTTTCGTTCATTTTTTACCGTTTTCGTTTGTTTTCGACCGTTTTCGTTCGTTTTTGAACTTCTTTGCCCGACTTCATCCGATTTCGACCGTTTTAGACCGATTTCATCCGTTTCGACAGATTGTGACCGATTTCGACAGATTTTGACCGATTTTGACTGTTTTTAACCGATTTTGACCGATTTTGGCCGTTGTCATCCATTTTTGTCCGTTTTTGCCCGTTTTCGAACGCTTTTGAACATTTTTGAATGGTTTAACCTTTTTGTCTGTTTTAAACCTTATTATATGTTGTTGTCCGTTTTCTTACATTTTCTTACGTTTTCTTCTGTTTCTGTACCTTTTTGACCGTTTTTGTTCATTTTCATACGTTTTCGTTCGTTTTGTACGTTTTCGTTCGTTTTTTACGTTTTCCTACGTTTTTGTACGCTTAAATACGTTTTTGAACGTTTTCAAGTTTTTATCCGTTTTTATACGTGTTAGTACTTTTTATGAAAATGTTTAAAAGCGTATGAAGACGTATAAAAATGTACAAAATGTACGAAAACGTGGGAAAACGAAGAAAAAAGGAGAATGACATATGTTAATTAACAAAATTGGACGAAAACGTACAAAAATGGACTAAAACGTACAAAAGCGTATAATAATGTTTAGAAACGGAAGAAAACGTTCAAAACCGTTCAAAAGAGCTTGAAAACGTAAGAAAACGTGAAAAAACGAACAAAAACAGTCAAAATCGATCGAAAACACTCGAAAACGGTCGAAATCGGTCGAAAACGGACGAATAGGTCGAAATCGGACGAAAGCGATCAAAAAAGCACGAAAACAGACAAAAACGTATAAAAACGGATAGTGAATCACTTTGGTTACTACATTCAGCATCGTTGGATTCTAAAAAAACTTTTTTTTTAAAAAGTTAGCAAAACCCATCTACACTCATGTTTTTAAAAGACTCATCTAGACCCAGACCCATCTAGACCCAAACCCATATAGACTCGTGACCCAAACCCATCCCGAACCACCTATTTTGCCTCCTCTAAAAAAAGAAAGGAAATGAGGAGGTAGAGACGATGAGGTACAAGATGATGAATAGTAAATTACGTACTTGCACCCTTTAATAATAGATGTAGGGCCACCAGATTATTTTAGTTTTGTATTATGATATATTGTTATATTGGTGTTACTAGCATTATTATATAAATGTATTAAATTGAATGGTTGCAATGTTGTTGCACGGTATATGACAAATCGTTTAGGTCATTCAAATGTTTTTTTAGAACGGCTAGGTCATTCAAGAGTTGAGATCCTGGTAGAACATAATCCAAAAAAAAGAACAAAAGAAACAGTCCCACCCACTCAATTAATTTTGATCCAATGGCTACAATTCAATATAACAACCATATATAAACACACACAAATATACCACCTACCCTCATTTAATGAAAAAAAATTCCTTCTCTAAAAAAACACACACCTGAAACAAACACCCACCACCAGAAAATAAACAAAATCCCGTCGAAAAACTTAAAACCTCACCGGCGACTAACCAAACGTCGCCGGAAATCAACAAAACAACGCCGGAATCTTTAACAAATACCTCTCCTTCATTCTAACATAACAACCATCGCCGAAATAAGAACAACCATCGCCGGAAAACAATAAATTCGCCGAAAAACAACAAACCTCGCCGGAAAATAGGTGAGAATCATTTAGATGATGATATGGAAGCGGAATCTTTAACAAATACCTCTCCTTCATTCTAACATAACAACCATCGCCGGAATAAGAACAACCATCGCCGGAAAACAATAAATTCGCCGAAAGGCAACAAACCTCGCCGAAAAATGGATGAGAATCATTTAGATGATGATATAGAAGTGGTTAAACACATCGATCTGAACAAAGAAGATGTTATGAAAGAAGTTGCAGATCCAGATACAGATCCAGATGCTCTAGAATTCTTATGTTATTAATGAATGAAAATCACATGTGATTTTGGTGAATCACATGTGAATTTGCTATGTAGTTGTTTTGTTATTAATGAATGAAAATCGCATGTGATTTTGGTGAATCACATGTGATTTTGGTGAATCACATGTGATTTTGCTTTGGAATTGTTTCATTATTAATAAATGAAATTACATGTGATTATGTTGAATTACATGTGATTCTGTTGAATTACATGTGCTTCTGTTGCATTACATGTGATTTTGCTCTGGAATTGTT
>BQNB010211928.1:0-10165 GCA_026074375.1 Tanacetum coccineum
TTATGCAAACATGTTTATTTCTATTTCCCACCCATCATGTCCTTGAGAGCTTGTCCAATTGATCTTAACCCTTCCTGGTGAGCATCTTGTTGTTGAGTTTGAAGGTTTATGGTTTCGGAGAGGTAAGTGTTTAAGTATTGACTTTCATGAGTAGGGTTTTGACTGACTCTAAAAACAGCATTGGACAAGGAAGAGACAATTTGAGAAGGAGAATAAGAGTTAGAATGAAACGATTCTTCATCATTTTCATCAATGATATCATCCAACGAACAAGATGAGGATAGATGATTTAGAGTGGTGGAAGAGGAGCTAGCATTTGAGTCAAGAGGTCTTTTCTTGCCATGATTTGATCACGTCTTTTGCTTATAATGAGAAGCAAGGGGATGCATGACTCGATCATGTGAGAGATAGTGATCAATTGCTAGCTCAGGAGAGACAGACACAACATGTTTGAACAATCTAGTTAGAAGCATTCCATAAGGTAAAAGTACCTTAGGTTTGTTTAGAGTCTTTTCCATTCTATTGAGAATGAAAAATGCTAGATTGTATGGAGTGGAGGTTTCAATGTAATAAAGCATATGACAAAGACACGCGGAGACATGATCATTATGACCTCCTAGACAAATGGCATTTTCACGAATGATATCAACCCATGGTTTTATATGAGTTTGAATTTCCCGGGTTAAAATTTCGTTTTTGTCGATGACAAAGGTTTTCTTGTTTTTAGTACAAGTGACTTGACCTTGTCTAGGAATTTGAATGAAGGACTTGACGACACTTGGAGACGGAGGAGTGGTTTTATAACAACCTTTACTCGGAACACTTATTGACAAGTAGGAGTGACCACATGTCGGTGTGTGATGCATGACCTTTGAATGGTATCTTTAAAATTTGACCAAATTCCTCAAGAGTGAGAGAGAATGACTTACTTTGTATAACAAAGTTGACCACAAAATGACCCGTGGAGTTATAATTAAAAGTTAGTTGACTATAGAACTCGAGAACAAAACGAGGAACAATTTATTCGTTTAAGTTTAACAAACAATCAAAGCTATTATTTCAAACTTAGCAAACGATATGACTCATGTTTTCAAAGTTTTGACTCACTACCCTACCCTCATGAAAGTATCGTTTTTAAAGATTTGCAATTGTGTTTCTTAGGGGTTGATTAAATTCGTTTGATATGAGTGGAATGTAGTTTTGAGTCTTTTGATGATCTAGTGAGGTAATTGGAGGCATTGTTACCTAAAATAAAATAATCAAATCACACTTTAATATCTTACATATGTGTTGATATTTTGAGTTGGTGCCTAGTGTGTGCCTAGATGTAACAAATATGGAGTAACGATTAACTCGACCTAGAGATAAAATCCTAAGAGTTAACCCAAACGCTCCTTAATTTGATTTTGCTCATCCAAACAAGTCGAAGAATACATATGAATTATGTACCTTGAAATTTGTTCCAAGAGAAGCATATAAGCATTTGTTTTTGAAAATATTTTAGTTGTATTGACAATGCCATAACCCAATTCATTATGTTCCTAACGATAGTAATAAGAAAATAAATAGTTTTTGGTTCGAAATCAATTATCAACAAATTCACTAATATATGCAAATCCTATCGATAGGAAGCTTAATAGTTATAGCATGTAACCTAGTAAGTCTTAATTTACAAAATTGTAAAGAAAAATGAAAAATTCCCAATTTTAAATTTTGTTGTTCATCATGAACCCCTATACTTCAAATTGAATAAAATAAATAAATGACTTAGAATAGTTGATGAACTTTTAAGATGTTGTTGAGTGATTTTTAGGTGTTGATTTGTATCTTTAATTATAGTTTTAGGTGGTTATTTTGAGTTTTTTTGAGTGTAGATATGTTTCGTGTTCTTCACTTGCAGAGAAAGAAGGGGTAATTTGTTTTGTGTTTTGAAATTTTTTAAGTTAAGTGTTCAATTTTAGTATCTGCTGATGGCGGTCCCATATCGCCTAGCGGTCCTAGATATATTAAGGGGCCGCCTAGAGTATGGGGGCCGCCCTCGGTGAGGGGTTTTGGACTCAGTTTTTGACAAAAAATTTATAAATAGGAGTGACATTTTAATTTGCATTTCGCGAATAAAAAATGCTTAAGGTACTTCGAATGAAGTATTTAAGTTGTCATGACACGAAATGGAACACGGACTAGAATTGAGACAAAAGAAAGAGAAGCGGACTAGTATGATTTATGGAATGTGTTCCATCATTCCTAAACCAAGACGTAGATAGTAACGAGTTCACGTTTAAGGGGTTTCGTAAGAATGTCGGCGATGTTGTCGACGAACGGCACTTTTTCGATTGAGATATGTCCTTTCTGGACATTATCACGAAGAAAGTGGTGACGAATTTTGATGTGTTTGGTTCAAGAATGTTGCACCGGGTTTTTGCTAAGGTCAATCGCGCCTTTGTTGTCGCACATGATCAAGACGTCGTCGAGTCGAACGTTGAAGTCGATAAGAGCTTGTTTCATCCATAGTGCTTGTTGACATGCCTTTCCGACGCTTACATATTCGGCTTCTGTAGTGGATATAGCAAGAGCGTTTTGTTTCTTCGAGAACCAAGATGTCAACCAACATCCCACGAATGTACGAATACCGCTAGTGCGCTTTCGATCCACATAATCCTCACTCCCCGCATGATCAGCGTCGACATATACTACATTTTTTATGTCCGTCCCCTTAGGATACCTTAATCCTAAGTGTGTAGTGCCTTTAATTGATCAGAAGATAACGTTTAAAAAAAACTCGCTTCAAGGTGAGAGGTATTGGGAGCCTCTTGGAAGCGGGCACAAAGGCAGACACTAAACATGATATCAGACCCCGACTTGCCGTTAGGTATAAATAAACTACCTAACATGCCTCTGATACTTTGTATCTATCTAGTGACATCACACTCTTTGTCTTACGTGAGTTTGGAATCGAAGGACATAGAGTATTTCATTGGTTTAGGATTCTCTAAGAAGCCAATTTCTTTAAGCATTTCTTTAATATATTTAGCATTGATTAAAGAAAATAACCATCTCCATTTTGTTTCAATTTCGCAAATCCAAGGAAGAAGTTAAATTCACCCATCATGCTCATCTCGAACTCGTCATGCATGATTTTGGCAAATTCATCACACATGTCTTGACAAGTCAAACCGAATATAATGTCATCGACATATATTTGAACAATGATGAGGCTTGAACTTCTCTTCTTAGTAAAAAGAGTGTTATATACCATTCCCATTTTATATTCATAATTAATAAGGAAAGTTTTTAATCTATCGTACCAAGCTTTGAGAGCTTGTTTAAGACCATATAAAGTTTTTTTTAGTTTATAAAAATGATTCAGTTTTTCAAAGTTAATGAATCATGTAGGTTGTGCCACGTATACCTCCTTATTGATAAAACCGTTCAAGAATGCACTTTTTACATCCATTTGGAATAGTTTAAAGTCTAAAGCACACGCATAAGCTAATAGTATCCTAATTGACTCAAGTCTAGAAACTAAGGCGTAAGTTTCATCATAATCGATGCCCTCTTATTGATTATATCCTTGAGCAACTAACCTAGCCTTATTTCGAGAAACAATACCATTCTCTTCTAACTTATTTCTAAACACCCACTTAGTTCCTATGATTGTCATATTCCTAGGTTGTGGAACTAACTCCCAAACATCGTTAGCAATGAATTGATTTAATTCTTCTTGCATAGCGACTATCCAACTATCATCTGTTAAGGCTTCATTCACGTTCTTTGGTTCTATAGTTGGTATAAAATAAAAGAAGTTACTTTGATTTTGGGCTTGTAGATCTAAGGTTCATTGGTTAAGTTTCCTATGACTATTTCTAATGGATGGTTCCTAGATTCCCTTAATATTGACTATTTTTGTCAATCTCTAAAGTTCATACACATTGTCACTTTCTAGTTTTACTTTTTGGTAACTTAATTGCTATCTTCCTTCATTCTAAGTCATCCATCCACCAGTGATGTCTTAGAGGGGGGGGTAGTTTCACATCGAATTCAACATTAAGTGATACTACTTCCGACTTTCCTAGGGTATTTATTTAGGATGATGTAGATTTACTATTTTAAGAGTAACCTAAAAAGATAAAACCTTCAATAATGAATTAGGGTTAAAAACTTTGTAAAGGTAGTCCTTTTGTGTATAAAATGAAGCACTCAAGAAATGCTTCCAAATACTCTAAAGTAATCTAATTAGGTTTCCTACCTCTTAAAAGTATCGTAGGTGTTTCCTTAAATGGCTCTATATAGGAATCGGTTGAGAATAGTAATGTGAAGTGACTACTAGCGTACAGACTAATATTTTTGTGGAACGATACCACCCATTCAAAATAGTCCCCTACTTATTTCTTGAAGTGTCCTATTTTTCTTTCAACCCACGCCATTAGATTGAGGAGTCTACGTGGATCGAGAAGTTATGTGTAATACATTGGCATTACAAAAACTCTCCAAATTGCACCTCATTATTAAATTTCCTTACCGTGGACGGTTCTTATTGACGAGAGAAAGAACAATGAACATCCTAATTAGGTTTGAATTTTCTTACTAAATATTTCGAATGATCGAATGCTTCGGTTTTGTCCTAAGGAAATAGTCAAGTATACCTATAGTATCCCATCTACTAAGACTAGGGTGTACGGATTTCCTCCGTAACTCTGTACGACGGATGGACCAAAGAGATCCATATGAATAGTTCTAAGCATCTAGTCGTTGAGACTATATTATTAGCCTTTAACTAGCATGAGCTTGTTTCACAAATTTGCAAGCATCACCGAAGTGTTGATCAAAACTTAAGCTTAAGGTAAGTTCTAACTAATGTCCTAGATTTAACAATTGAATGAGACACATATTCGTATGACCTAATCTCCTATGCCATAACGTGGAGTTTTCATCAATCGTTGCTAGACAAATTTTTATCTTTAGGCTTATTTCCTAATTTCATCACATATAAGCCTTTATTCCTAATGCTTCTACCTATGACCTTACCGTCCTTAGTAATTTCACTATCATGTTCAGAGAAAGTTACTCTACATTTATTATCACATATTTGTCTTATACTTAACAAGTTAAATCTTAAGTTATCTACAAATAGCTCTATAGATATTCTATTTATGCGAGAGTCATATGAAATACAACCTTTCCAATGATGTTACCACCGACATGCGAAGATGCTACCAAAAATAACATTACCTTCGTATAATGCCATGTATCTTGAAAAGCTTTTGGTTTACAACGTCATGTGTTAGGACAATCCCGTTATCCTTTATTTATCCACTCATTAATCGGTTCCCAAGTTGACTCCAAGGCATACCTCACTTGATGTTTGAGCTACTAGACACGTTTCGTTATTGACTTTCTCATCATCTTCTTCATTCACCGCTATCACATAAGCCAAGAACTTTGACAATGCTCTTTTGTCTTGTCTTTCGGTGGTTTTGGACATTCTCTAATAAGATGATTCGGGTCGCCGCATCTAAAGCATTTTCTATCACTTTTACCGTTCTTATCATCATGGCTTATTTGGAATGTTTTTTTGTCGTTCCGAGGTTGTCTCGCGAATCTACCTCTTCTCTTAAAGAATTTCTTGAAGTCTCTTACTGCTATGGCGTATTCTTTGTCTTCACTTCCGGATGTCAAACACTCTTCATCACTAGATTCTTTCTTAGTCTTTAAAGCAAGAGATTTCCTTTCAACTTTTGCGTTGAATATTTTAGAATCTTTCTTGATGATCATTTCGTGAACTTTGAGATTCCCGATAAGTTCATCAAGAGATAGTGATGTTAAGTCTTTCGACTCTTCAATTGCCGTGACCTTTGCTCTCCATTTAGGATGTAGAGCCCTGAGAAATTTCCTAACGTAGTTCTTGCTAGAATAACCTTCATCAAGAGCTTTTAGACTAGTAATAATGGTATTAAATCTAGCAAAAGCACTATCTATAGATTCGTCTTCGAAAATGACGAATTGTTCATATTGTTGAACCAAAAGGTCGATCTTATTATTTTTGACTTGACTATTACCTTGGTGGGTAATTAACAATGTTTTCCAAATTTCTTTTGCCGTATTACACATGAAAATTCTTTCATATTCTTTTCTAGGCAAAGCATTATAAATAACCATTTTAGCTTCGTTATTTTTCGCAAGTTTCTTTTTAAGATCATCACTTTGTTTTTCGAAAGGGATAACCTCATCTAATTTGGTTTCCGGATTTTGTTGAATGGGTTGAAAACTCCCGTGTTGGGTAAAACCATCCAAAGATCAGATCTAACGATTTAACGATATGTCTCAATCTATTTTCCAATAAATAAAACTATCACTTTCAAAGAGTGGTGGTCTTTGCATAGATTGCCCTTCTAGATATTTGTCAGAATTCATCGATCGATTCAAGCTTTAAAATACAGTATATTTTAAAAATCTTGAGTGACCTTGGCTCTTAATACTATTTGTGGAAACTGAAAAGGGGGTTGAATAGTTTACAGGTTTATTTTCGTTTTTAAAAACTTTGCTTACAAAATATGTAGATTCGAGTTGTATGTTTAACCAATTCACAATATGAACAAACAATATAACAATCTAAACTAAAGCTAAATAACAATGACAATAATATGAAGAGATAAGGAAAGGAACAATCAAACCAAGACACCAAGATTTATAGTGGTTCGGCTACGAAGCTCTTCTTCGCCCTACTCCACTCCCCGAGTATCCTACTCGAGATTTCACTATGTCAACAAGCTCCCTTCAGGCGGAGAAAACCGTTTACACGTCGCTTACGTTATTTTCCGACACTAAGCTAAATGTCGAGTCCTAATCTTAGCTAGAACCAATCTACCACTTCACAATCAATACACAATCACTAGATCTACACTATCGGATTTACACAATATCCAAATCACACAAATACACAAGATAATTACAATAGAGATTTGATGCTTAGAAGAAAGGAGGAGAGATCACTAATTAACACTTCGTTTCTTGACAAATACGAGTGTTCTTCTCTTGCACTTAAATGAGAGGGAAAAAGATGAGAAGAAGAGATTAGATCACTTGAAACAAGATCAAGAGATGTTAGTGATCAAGATATTTAGTGAGAGAAAGAAGGTTTTTAGAGAGAGAAAGAAGTGTGAGAAAATTCATGCAAAGAGGTCTGATTTTTAGCAAGGGATGGAGCAGTATTTATAGGCAGGAAAATCCAACGGTAACTGGCGGTGGTCCTGGCGGTCCTAGATATATAAGGGGACCGCCAGGTAGACTCCGCTCCCTTTTTTGTCTTTTTGTGAGGAATGTTGTATCTGGTATAGAAGCTTCTGTTTTGGGGGGAAAATTTGAATTTCAAATTTTAAGTTTTTAATAAAACTTTTCTTTTAATTAGAAAATATTTTGTATAATTAATTTTGTGAAAATCTTTTGTAAAAATGTAATGGATAAGAGAAAATTATTTTCTTGATCACTAATCATGCTTAATGATTTGTTTGTTTATACCTTAAGTGATTATTAATCTTAGAAATGGAATTTTACGATTAATAATTTGTAAACGTTTTTACATTTTGTTATTATCAAAACGTTGAAAGGTCGAAAAATATAAATAACCTTTTTTGACATTATTTGTATTAACAATCTCCCCCTTTTTGATGATGACAAAATATAAACTTATTTTGTATAAAATTAATAGTTACACATTATTAATGAGTTTTGTTCCATTTCTCCCCCTTTTTGTCGAATTCAAAAAGAATGATCGTCGAGTTGTTGTAGAAAGAAAGAAATCGACGATATCAAGACTCCCCCTTGATGTATGCTCCCCCTTGTTCGGGGAACCAAGGGATCGATCTTACAAAAAATGTTTTGCTACAAAATAAAGTTAGAAATACAAGTGCAAGACAAATATCTTTTAAGCAACACATTATATTTAAGTCATCCAAAAGAGAGTTTCATTCAACAATCAAGAAACTCATTACAATAGAAATTAGATAATCATAGAGACATAATAAGGCATAGATCTACACTAGTTGATTCTTAAAGAGTAGAAGATGCCATAATCAAAAGATGGATTGTTTATTATTAGGTGAATTTGAGTTTTCTAGATTGCTCAATTATGGTGAGGAGGTTGTTATTGTGGATGGAAATTGAGTGGAAGGACCAATGATGAGGGATTTGATACGATTAAGGTCATCTTTCAATGTATCAAATAGATTTTGGGTATTCAAGCAACAATGACAAAATTCCGAATGAAAGTTGACTTGATCTAAAGAAGGTGAAGGGATATATGGTGAGGTAGGATGTGAAGGATTTGTTGCTTCAATTGCTTGTTGGAGATTTATGTCAAGCAGATTTGATAGGTGATGAATTTCACTTAGGTTTTGAGGTGAGTTTTGTAAAGGTGAAGAGTATGAGAGAGAGTTATTTGAGATAGGAGAGGTAGGAGTATTCCTAGTTGGTGAAGGAGAAGGTGGTGAGGGAGGAAGACCATGACTTTGTCTCCAAGGTTCGAGAATGGCCCTTTAGTATTTTCGTGAGTAGTCACGAGGAGATTTGCTAGAGGATAACATTAAGAATTTGAAGAGAAGTGAAGGATTTAGAAGCGAAGATGTGATTAAGATGAAGAAGAATGATGTTCATATATAGAGGAATTTTGGGAAAGGCATGATATTGGAGAATGAAGATTCTAATAGGTGTTTTGTTTAGAAAGGAAAGAATGGCTGGACCTAAGGAGAGTAGGGTCAAAGTTGCAGAAAAAGAGGAGACAAAAAAGTTTCGTGATTCCCCTGATGGCGGTCCCGTAAATCTCAGGCGGTCCCATATATATTAGAGGGTCGTCCTTGATTTTTGGCGGCCGTTTTATGGAGGCTTATGAATTTTTCCAAAAGTTAATCATTTTTCAGAATAACCTAAATGGGTTGGAAGGATGATTGTGGCATGTTCATTTCTTTAAGAATCATATAATCTAGCTAATTTAAGAAAAGCTTATGCAATGGGGCCAAATAGAAGCATAGAAATGACATAATATAAGTCACATAAAGGTCTACGAGATGTCATGTAGCAAACATTAAATGTGATTAGGGGAAGTTATACTTGCATTAGAATATATCATAATAATATCTCGTTTAGTTCTACTTGCAAGATAATTGTAGTAAATACTTGTGTTATGTTTCTATATCTTGATTACGTGTGATGATCATGATGCGCACATCAAACATCTTCAGAAATCTCATCAGTTGAGATGATATATAGAGGATTCATTTTTGTTAGATAGGAGATGAAGTTATGATTGTTTGGAGAAAATTTGATTAGTTTGTCAAGAAATTTTGACAACAAGAATCCGTATGGCAGGATGCCATTGGATCGATGTTTGAAGTTATTTATTCGATTTAGAATGAAATAAGACATGTTGAAGGGTGTAGAGGAGGTGATGCAGAAGAGCATATAGGCTTCACAAGCCGACAATAGACTTTTTTCATTAACAACGGTACATATGATGTTCTCACGAATGAGAAGATGTGTCGTTTTAAGATAAGGACAAAGCTCTTCAATCCTCTAATGCAAACTTAAAATCATTTAAGCGTTTCTTAGTTATATTGTATATGATTGAGGTTGGATGAGTTAATTTGGTATAGAGAGGATCTTTTGTTGGAGTGTTGTTTTGTTTGTTGAGGGATTTTAAAGACCATTCAATGTTATAAAAGCAATGTCCTTCAAATGGAATATTAAGTAATGTTCCAAAGTCCCGAAATGAAGCACCAACTCGTTTTCCATTTATTTCAAACAATATGATCCAAAGATCATCTACGAGAGTTAGTTCAAACGTTTGATAAAATTCGTATATGAATTTTGGATATAGGTTTCCTTTTAAATGAAGAAAGGTTTAAAGCTTGATTTTGCTTAGGTTCTTTTCCAAGGTTTGAAACTCTTTGGAGTCAAATGTTTTGTCAACAATTCTTACTTCATGAATAGGTCGACAAGGTATTTTTAGATGAAGTGATTTTTGAGAGAATTTGGTGTGATTAGAAAGGTAGGATTTATTTGGAGTTAGAGAGATGTGAGTTTCTAAGCATTTGTGTTTGTCTTGAGACATTCTCTTTCACCTATCATTGATAAGAGTACTTTAGTATGTATCATTCATAATTTTTCAACATTC
>BQNB010211930.1:0-10165 GCA_026074375.1 Tanacetum coccineum
AAAAATATGTCTTTAGGAATGTATGTTTCAAAAGACAATGTATATTCATTTTAACGTGTTTTTGGCATGAATCAACAATGTAAAGAATTTTTGTTTTAAAATTTCCAAAAAAAAATTTCGAAAAAGAATGTATATAAATTTTCAAAATCCAAACGAATTAGTGACTTAATCCTATTGACAATTTTGAAATCCTATGACTACGAGAATCATTATAGTTATGTATTTCCTAGACTTAATCATAAAAATAAAAAAATAAAAAAGTTATGAAAAATACCCAATTTTGATTGATGGCAAAATTGGATGAAATTAAAAAAGAAAAGTGTAGGAAATCTTACAATAGAGGTTGCTAATCTTGTTATTGATGTTTGCCCCTTGCGAATTTGGTCGAATGAGTGTTCGAAGGTTTGAATTTTGAAGGTTTTTGGTGTTGGTTTTCATCACACAACAGCAGGGGAGAAGAAGGAAATTAAAAATGGGTGTTTGGTAATCAGTTTTGCAGAAGGAAAGGGTTGTTTGGCGATTTTAATAAACAATTATCAAAATACAATTATTAAGGGGGCGCCCACTTTAACACGGCCAGTCCCCTTAATTTTAAGGGGGCCGCCTATTTGAGAAAAAAAATTGTTTTTCGATTTTGACTAGTTTTGTAAATATACAATTATCAAAATACGTCGGGAGGTACTAGCAATATTATTTTATATACTCTAGTCGTTGAAGGAATGAAGTTGAAGACGAGAGAAAGATACTTGACACTTTTAATTAACTTTTTGTTAAGTTAACTTAAATAATTTACAATGAAATAATTAAGTTGTCAAGATTTTTGGATCGAGAGATGGTTTAGAAATGATTGACGAAATTTAATTGACATTTTAATTAACCTTTCGTTAATTAAAAATACTTTGATTACTTCGGACGAAATAATCAAGTTGTCAAGCCGAGAGAGGATTTAGTTACGTTTTCAATCAACTTCTTATCAATTGAATAAATTAATTACTTCGGATGAAATAATTAATTGTCACGTTTTGTAATATTTGAAAAATGATAGAATAATAGAATGGACTTAAAGTTTGATGAGAAGATTTCGATAGACGTAGTTTATTGTAGACGTGTAGACGATGCGGACGTCGTAGTCGAAAGGAGTTTGTTTCATCCATAGTGATTTTGATGTCATGCCTTTCCGGCGTAAGATGAAAAACTAATCCTACTTCTATGTTAATAATTACCCACTAACTCACTTTTCTTCATCTACGTGAGTTCGCTACTAGTGGACATAGAAGATTTCCATTTTATAGAGGTACGTAGAGAATTCTAATTCAACTACGTGAGAGACGAGTTCATAATGAACAAAATCTCTTAATTCTAGAAAGCCAACAAATGGCATTTCTAGTGACTACACTATTTCCATAAGCTTAAATTATGTTCTACTAACTATAACATATTTGTTTAGCATATACCACATGTAGCATAATATATAGTCATTTAACATTTAACACATAATCTAAATTCTAAGAAGTTTAGAAAGAAGACATACCTTTGCCTACAATGTGTTTTCATCTTCAAGTAAGTAAGCTTTGAAGGAGAAATCTTTTGGAAAACCCGTCATAAGATTTTAAGAATGTATTCGCTCGTCGAATTCCAAGAAATGTTAATGAACAACTCCATTTGAATGTTGTAACGACTCAACCATTTGGTCCCCAATGTCTCATGGGTCTAAAATTGTTAGTTCCGAACATATTTTGCATATGTTGCATTTGATTCGGATACATATAAGGTGGACATATTCCCCACGGAGAGAAGTTTAATTGTTGTGAATAATTCCACATTGAATGACTATTATTATGGTAATTTTGTCTAACTTGATCTCTTCTAGGTTGTGGTGTTTTAGACCGAGGGTGAGAGTTATTAGTTCTTTTTGGAGGAGGAGTCTTAGATCTCGTTTTAGGCTTTGTAAAGCCAACTCCGGGTTTTAAAGAAGGTTTATAAAAACGTTTTACTTCGTCGTTGCTTGCAATGGGTATTTTAGTATTGTTTATAAACATAAATTTTGGTCTTGGGCTTGAGTTTAATTCTATAATTTTTTCTTTAGACTCAACCTCTTGTGATTTAACAAAATTCACTTGTTTAGACTCACTAGTTGATCCTTTGGTAAAATTAAGTTAAAATCCTAAGCGGATAGATCACTCGGAATTTTTTTGAAGATTTAACATTTTCTTAACGATTTAACTTACTATTAATAAATTGATTAAGCTAGAAAAGAAATTCTTCCTTAAGTTTCATTTTCAAAACAAGAACTTGACATGTTTTTTACATTCATCATTGGATCCTCTTTACATTTTTCTATTTTAGATAGTTTAATTTTTAGTTCTAGTATTTCATTTTCTAATTTATTTTAAAATTTGTTTTAGGGATTTATTTTTAGCCATGACTTTTAAACCTATTTTACACAGTCGATTATATTCATTATCTAAGTCTTTTTCATCTAACGATGATTGGTCATCACTAAAGAACTCGGTTTTAGAAAGTACCTCATTAAAAGCTTTAGCCATAAATACATTTTTTGTCTTTAGTCTTTTCTCTTCATCTTCGTTCTCTATCACTCCATGATCCTTCAACCAAAGGCCACTTTGAATTATAGCATCTTGATACTTTAGGGACACTCTCCCGATGTAGGTGATTTGAATCTCCATATTTAAAACATTTTCTTTCGCCTTTTTCATTTTTGTCGTCTTTATTTCTTTGAGATACCTTTCTTTCATCATGTGGTTGTCTTACGAATCTTCCTCGTCTTTTGAAAAATTTCTTGAAGTCTCTCACGGCCATGACGTATTCTTCGTCTTCACTATCGGAAGTCAAACTATCTTCATCACTTGATTCCTTTTTGGCTTTCAAGGCAAGAGATCTATTTTGTTCTCTTTTGCCTTTGACCATTTCGGAATCATTCTTAATTATTACTTCATAAACTTTTAAGTTTCCAATAAGTTCATCAAGCGATAGAGATGTTAAATCCTTTGATTCTTCAATAGCCGTAACCTTTGCGCGCCATTTAGGATGAAGTGCCCTAAGAAATTTCCTAACATAATTCTTGCTAGAAAAACCTTCATCAAGTGCTTTTAGACTAGTAATAATAGTGTTAAATCTAGCAAAAGCATTATCTATCGATTCTTCTTTCGGAATCGTAAATTGTTCATATTGTTGAACAAAAAAGATCTATTTTATTATCTTTGACTTGACTATTACCTTGGTGAGTGATTAATAAAGTATCCCAAATTTCTTTTGCGGTTTTACACATGAAAATTCTTTCGTATTCTTTACGTGGTAAAGCATTATAAATCACCATTTTAGCTTCATTATTTTTTGCAAGTTTCTTTTTAAGATCATCGTTTTGTTTATCAAAAGATACAGTTTCATCCTTTTTAGTTTCGGGATTATATTGAATAGGAGGAAAATCACCATAGGTAATAACATGCCAAAGATCTAGATCTTTTGATTTCACATAAGTTTCGAATCTATTTTTCCAATAAATAAATCCATCACTTTTCAAATAGTGGGTGGTCTAGCATAGATTGCCCCTTCAAAATCATTTTTTCGATTCCGAATAGATCGATCAAGTTTTTAAAATCACAGTTATTTAAATAACAATCTTGATTGACTTGCTCCTGATACCATGTGTGGAAAACTAGAAGGGGGTTGAATAGTTTACCACTTTTTTATTTTTTAAATTATTGTTATGCTTGTTTATAAAAAATTAGATTCAACTTTGTGTGATCTCAATATGTGAACAATAAGAGTATGTAAGTAAATGACAAGTAAATATGAAAGACAATAGATAAGAGTTAGAAAGATCAAACCACAACACAAGGATTTATAGTGGTTCGGTAACGAAGCACCTCTTCGCCCTACTCCACTCCTCGAGCACCAAACTCGAGAGTTATCTTCACTATGTCAACAAACTCCCTTTAGGCAAAGAAAAACCGTACACAATGTAGCTTACACCAATTTCTGACACAAAGCTAAATGTCGAGTTCTAATCTTAGCTAGAACCAATCTATCACAACACAACACGCCACTTCACAACAATTCACAACTTCACTACACAACTTCACTCTACTTCACAACTTCTCCTCACTTCACAACTTCACTTTGCTTCACAACTTCACTTCACCAATACACTACTATGATCACACCAATCTATCACTACTTACTAAGATTATCCTGATCTAACTATACTTACAATGATCATAACAATCTACTTATTGTATACAACTATGATACACACCTTTACAATATACACAATTGATTTACAAGATATAACATAACTACACAACTATGCCAACTATACTATAGCACTTCTTGATTTGATGATAAGAAGTATTCTTCTCTTGCACTTGAGGAATTAAGCTTGGATCACTTGGAAACAAAGCTTTATGATTAAATAATCAAAGGAAAGAAAGGAATGTATAAACTGATTAAAAACAGAAAGAAAGTATGTGCAAAAGGTGAGAAAATCAATGGAGAATAGTCTAGTATTTATAGGCAAGCTGTGACAAAAAAACACGTAGGGCCGTCCCCTTAAATAGGTGTCGTCCCCTTAAAATTAAGGGAGCCGTCCGTTTATAATTAAGGGACCGCCCTAAGCCTGACGCTCCCTTATTTGTCTATTCTGGCGTAGGTGGTTTTCTGGAACATTTCTAGCAGTTTTTAGGTAAAATATAAATACGAAAAAATTTCTCTAAATAAAACATTTCTTTTAAATCTAAAAATGTTTTGTAAAAGATATAAAAATGTTTGTGTCATTTTTATAAAAAATTATGAGTTTAAATAAAAAATCCTTTGATCATTAACTTCATTAAGCATTTGTTTATTCATACATTTAAGTGATTAAAATTTTAAAATGAAAATTTACTACTAATTATTTGTTTATAATTAATTTTTCATTAATTCTTTTTACATTTTATGATTATCAAAACGTAGAGAGATCGAATAATATTAACAATGTTTTTAGGCATTATTATCAACAAATATATATCATCTTTGCTATCTTAAATGAACAAGCAAAGATAATTATATTGAATAAGTTTTTATTGATTTAAATAATGAAGATTGACTAAGTATTTTATATTAAATACATAGCCTAATAACTAAGAAATGCAAACCCTAAACATAATGGACCCAAACCCACAATTAGGTTTGGGCCTAATAACCTAGCCATCTAATAAATTCTTGTTATTTATTTTGTTTCTTTGGCAAATAAATGCATGTTTGGCTATATACTTAGCCAACACGTTGTTCATACATGATATTATGGTATTATTATGTTTCTATGCAAAGCCGATGAAAACCTTGACCAATTGTGACATGATTTGCTTATATTTGCATTTATTTTCAGTTTTGGGCTTGCCATTGTTTCGGCTTCATTTGTATGTTTTTAATTATGGTTATTGCCAATGTCTGAGCAATCACAGTAGCTAGAGATAGGTAAAGTGTACTTAGTTTTTAAATAAATTGTAACCCGATGCTTGGAATGGAATGGCGAAAGAGTTAAAGGCATAAAGTCAAATTCGGAGCTGCTGGAGTGACCTGTAATAAAAATGGATTTCCCGAAATTCCTGTAAGGAGTTGGAGGCCCAAATTTTTTATGCAGGTACACAATTCATATGGCTACAACTTCTTCAACTGGAGCTGAGATTGGGAAAGACTCCTAGGTGTTTCAGGCCCCTGAAGTCAGCTGAAAATTACTAGCAGATTTGGATATCATGTTCACTTACGGTTCCATTTGCTCTTTAGGGTCTTGAGGACAAGTAGAGCCCTCCTTGTGGTTACCGTGATGTTCACGAGACCACATTAGTTTTATTCCATCGGTTGAGGCTTGCATACTTGTGGATGTGTGTTTATTATTTGCTTTCAATATATATTATTGGAATATATATAACTTGCCAATGTTTTTTTATATAAAACTTGATATGAAACACAAACCATTATTAAAACTAAATTCTTGATTTACTTTAAAGTTTAAATATGATTTGAAACTAAATTCTTGTTTTTTATAAATAACACTTAATAATTGTTATGGTTATTTAATTTGTGTATCATCCAAACTAATATTTATTCCACTTAGGTTATATATTAGTCTTTAAAATGGACAACTTGACACACATAAAAGTAAAACAATGATTAGACTTAAGTTAAAAAAATGGGTTTTAACTTGTTAACAAATGATGAATGCATGCTTCCTCGTACACACTTTTGATCACGTATTCATCAAAATTTATACCCGTCACAAATTTAAGTCATGCAGTCTAATTATTGAGATCACTTGCAATTACCTTTCACACTGCGTGAGACGTAGGTGAATTGTAACCCAATGTGCTTATTCTCTATGCGTGGGACCTAGATATATTTTCACATGTTCTCACATTGGATGACTTAATCAAGTTAAGTAGGTGAGACCTTAAGCCGATGCAAGGATGGGACTAAACAATCCAGCTTGACACTAGTAGCTTGTTCACTAGTGCCATGAGTCCCATACGGTCTAAGAGTTGCACATGTCTTGCAATTGGTGAACGCCAACTACCTTTTGAATCTACCATTTCTACCAGATCAACTGATGTGATGGTGGAACCTCAATGGGGATCTTAGACTTTTTGTAATTAATTGTTTTAATATTGTAAACTTGGGTAGTTAATTTTAAAAGGATAATTATCGAAAATACTAAAATGAACTTTGTAATTTCTATTAATGACATTCATGCAACACAAACAGTAAACAAAAGTTTGTTTTCTTTCTTTGTTAGAGGAAAGCAAACTAAGTCTTCTTTTCTTGTAAGAAAAAAGACTCATTCCTATCCTTTCTCCATGTATGAGAAAGCTATAACAGGAACACTTGAATATTTTCCCAATTCTAATCAAACTCAAAGCACACTTACTCGATAAATCATTTTGTCTTGCAAAAGTCAAACAGTTAAGTACGGTTACACATCTTATTTGGATAACTACAGAACATGTTTTCTATAGCTACCCAAATGATACATCTTTGAAAGTGTCAAGCATTGTAATGACAATTAATACTAGGTAAACGGAAATCACAATTATTCGAGAAAGATAAACGGTAATTAACTAGCCTGATATCAATCACTTTTACCTACTCAAAAAATTCCTTAAGATTCTACAAACCCTTAAGGTAAAGTAGAAAGAGGAATTGTATGCAAAACTTTCAAGTTAAAGAATGGCATTGATGGCTAACCCATCATCTATATAGTAGAACTTTATGCACTTTTTGTTGTGGTGTGAGTGTGTTTTTTTTTTGTTTTTTTTGCGGTTTTTTCTTCATAGAATGTTCTAAGTACATGTTTACAGTCCGTAAGGCTCACTTAGTAATAATGTTGTAGATGTTCAAAAGAGTAGAAAAGTAAATAAATGCTACTTGCACTATCATTGTATAAACACACATTTTAATGTTTGTCTTATCCATTGGGAGAAATGCATTTTACTAATGATATAGACACACATGTAATGTTGTCTAGTTTCAGTGGGAGATATGGGCTTATCACCTTGTAAGTGACCCATTTTATTTCTAGCTTGTCTTGAAATAATACATTACTTTCCACATGTGAAGCATCATATTTTATAAAGACTCATCGCATAATTATCTATAGATAACTTGTCGACTTTTCTAATGTGGGGGGGGGAGTGGGGGGCATGCCTTAAAAGTATATCTATAACAAATTTTTACGCACGATTGCTTATTAAACGGTAAAGTTCTATATATACTTGTAATGAAAATATGATTTGAGTTTGATTTAAATCATATCATATCTGTGACATGTCATATTATTCATACAAACAAATAGAAGCGTGGCGGGCTCATAACCCACAAGTCTAAGGATCGTAACCTGACTCATAATATGCTCATTTATTTGTATACATGCTTGATGTTGTGTCATACACAAGTGGTAGAAATCTCAAGTGCATGTGCAAGGAACAACACATAACAATATGACTAATGGTTTTCTTAACCGCATGGTAAGAAAGCTAAAATTCTACTAGGACTTATACACCTAATGTATGCCGCCCTAGTTAAAACTAGCGTCATGAAATAATAAATAACTACTTCATCATATTTACTAAATTGTTTAGCCAATATGATTGTGTCTTCTTGAAAAGACATCAATAAGAAGTATGTAATTAACTTGAAAATATCGTTTAAGCCAAGAGTTGGCATTCAATAATAATTTATTTAATATGTGTGTGTCTTCTTGTAAAGACATAAACATAAGGCCCTAGAACTGTTCAAAGACTTATAAAGTAACCAATTAACTTGTCATGTCTTCTTGTCACGACATGTACATGAAATCATTGAACAGTTGATGCGGTTGTTGTAAACGCAAAAGTTTTACAACTCCCTAGGCAGAGTACCTAATCGTTGTAGTGTAGTATAGGCAAGACTCGGGGTTGTTATCGTTCTCTAAGGGAATAGTTTGTGAAGGCTCGAACTAAATGTAACTAAGGTCTAAGGGTTCAGAGAAGATTATTTTTGTATTTTTATGTTTTTAAGAAATCAAGTAAAATCTCAGGTTTGAAGGGGTTTGTTTTAAACTACTTAAACTAATAAACTAAATTAAATCTAAACTAACTATATGGAAACTCATATAGGTAAACACACGTGTTTACTTAATCATGCATTACTCCTTAGTTTTCTCTTTTTAATACTATTGCCCGTCACCCTTGCGGTGTAATGTGTAAGTATTTCCTAATTCATGAACAAATTACACGACCTCGTCGTCTATGTAATAATCCGTTAAGACAACGCACAAGTAAGGTAGTATGAAGACTATTACAAGGATCCTAAGAGTGTATTACATTTATTCAAACACTTAAAAGGTGATCAACCATATTAGGGCAAGGTAGTATGAAGACTATTGCGATGATATTCTTTCTACATAATCACGTTTCCCTAGATGTCTTTGCAAGCAATTAAGAAGCTAGTTTTTTAGAGCCTAATGTGCACACCACCAACAAGAAGCTATAGTAAAAGGAATTACAAACCAATTTTTATGCAATCATAAGCAAACACTAATAAATTTAGCCTAACATGTTAATTGAAAGCAAAGAACAATTAATCAAACAATACATAGACATATCGAAAGATTAAAGGGATAGAAGATCTTCACTTTAATTAATCATAGAGTAATGGTGGATACAAGAGGGTTTGAGAACTCTAAAAACGACCCTAAGACTGATAAAAGCCATACCCTAAATATTCCTTACGAATTCCACACTTTAAAACAGAAAACTAGGGTTTGTATATATAGGAAAATCATCGCGACAGCGTCGCTTGTTAATTGTGACGTCATCGCCCCATCGAATCTTCTATGGGCTTCTTCAGACGTCGTCTATAAAATCTTCGATGCCATCGCTTGAGCCTTTTGACACCGTCGCAAGGAATCACGATGCTGTCTCCACGCATTATAAACGAATTATTGAGTCTTTTCGTGTAAAGTTGCAATCTTGTCCCGTTTCCTCCTAAATTGAGTTCAAATCACGTGTATTTCCTCCTAATGTCATCCAAGTGCTAAAAACACAAAAAGAAACGATTAAGCACGTATTTTGAGGATATTTAGACGATTTAGGGGGTTAAATGACCCTGAAAAAGTGTATAAAATGACACCTCATCATCATTGAACTTAATCACCCCATTATTTAATATACAATTTGTTTGCAAACATGAAAATGATGGAGATGTAATGTTTGTCGAATTAGTTAAGAAATATGACGACTTTAGTAATGAGAAATTAGAGGAAGACAATGATGGATTAGAGGAAAGAGAAATAGGTGTCGAGTACTTTGATAAATTTCCAACTAGAAGCGAATTAGCATATCATAGGTACTTATTATTTGAACCAAATCTGCCTTTGTTTGTTAGAAGCCCAATCATTGTAGGAGGAAGTCCTTTGAACCTTAAATTCCCATGCAACATAGGGCATGTACATGTTTGGAAGGCCTACATAGATCTTGATTCCCTTATAAATATTATGACTCGTATGCATTACAATTGGACCATGAGAAGATAACTTGAACCTAAGAATAATCACCAGAGCCATAGAGGAATAAGTAATTTCACAAAAAGAATTAGAGGAATGCACATCTATGTAGGGAATTTCACTTATATT
>BQNB010211931.1:0-10165 GCA_026074375.1 Tanacetum coccineum
AACTGAATTCAAAAACTTAAAAGTAAAATGCTTATTTTTAAAGGAAATACAAAACTGAAATTTAAAAACAAAAACAACAACAAAAAACTGAACCCTAACAGCTCTATTTATAGAGAATAGATGAAGAGGAGTGAGAAATTCTTGAAGCTTCCATTTAATCTCAGCCGTTGATCCTTTTTAAACAATTTATGGCCGTTTGATCATGATGATGAGGTGTCCTGGCCAATTATGGAGTGCCACGTGGATGAGGTGATGTGGAGGTGGATTTAGAACCAGGTTGGGTGTTATAAAGGAGCGGGGAGAATGATTTGGCGAAGTTGGGTTGTGGGAAAAAGGGCGGGAAAAACGGTTGAGTTTGTTAGGGGCAGTTCAGAAAAACGCGCTTTCAGTTTGAAAGTTTGGAGGAATTGCAACAATGGTCCTTGTCTTTTAATCGTCCAAGATGTAGTGTAAAAGCACTTTCGATATTGACAGTTTTAGTCCTTGTGTTTCATAACTTCTTTTCCTCATTAATAAACAAAGTTTCTTCTTTTGGCAATTTTGGTCCTTGAACTTCAAAACTCCAAATGGGCCTTTAAACTTTGAACACTTGTCACTTTAAGTCCTTGGCTTTATTATTTTGTCCTTTGTCTTCCCTTTCCCCATGCAGTTCCGGGCTGATCCGGCTTGTGTATCTTTGGGCTATTCTTCACATCTTTTCTTGTCTCTTTCGTTTCCCCATGGCGGTTTTTTGACTGGTTTTTCTTCTTTTTGTCTTTTTTATCCTTTCCTGCACAATTAAACACAAAAGCACATTTTTTCTATTCTTTTGGCATTTTCTTTATAAATTGTGATCTTCTTCTTCTAATTGGCAAAATCTCCGAGGTATTTATATGTACAATGTAAGCATTTATCAGGAGACAGACTTATTGTGCACAGATGACCTGAAGAATTAAAGACCCTAAAAAGAAGATAAGATTAAAGAAAGTTTGTCAATGACATCTTCAAGGAAGAAGCGACACAACAAAGGTACCTGCTGAACAAGAAGTGACAGAGCAAGGTACAAAGAAAAGAAAGAGTGGTCCCATTGTGAAGATGAATTGCTCAGCGAACAGGCCAAGACCACAGCCGATGATGATATCTGATGAATACCATTAGAAAATTAGTCCTAAGATTGTTACATTTTGAAAGTCAACCAAATAGCATAGTGAGATTATGTGAGACAAAAATTATTTTACGAATTCTAAGTTGCACAAGGTTTCCAATCACCAGATGGGGATTACCTGTTGTCTATCAGAGTTAATGGGCACTTTATTTAGGGCATTTAAACTATCTAATGGGGTAACTACAATATTATTTGATAGGCAGGATTTGTATCATTAAATATTATTTGGTTGATGAAGCAGTACTCCAGAAATCACCGAGAACCAGAATGGTATTGAGTTGATTCTTTAGGGAGACCTTGAAGATTATGATGAATTCACAACGGAATAAAATGATCAAGGATCGATTTCTAAAAAATCAACAAGATTTGGGAGATTGTTTAGTTGAGACTGTATGAAGCTTGTGGAGTTTGCATACAGCAGCTTTAAGGATGGGACAGTCATCTACATGCTAGAGTTGAACAGAAGTACCCTCGATGGGTGTTGATCAACAAACACATCTCAGTGTTATAAGGAAATTGGTTGCAAAGACTGCTTGATTTGGGAATTGGAGGTTGAAGAGGAAGTACTTAAAAACTGCTGCACTAACCATCATTTGGTAAGATTTCATTAAGCAAGCAGATTAATGAAGAGTAATGCTGGGAATGAAGTAGAAGGGTTTGGGTGTTTGAGCTAACCACCACACAACAAATGGTCTTTTCAATTCACCATGTCTCACTCAAGTAATCAAGAATTGAACTAGTCCCAGCACAGAACAACTGCTTCTGGTAAAGACTTCTCACATCCGTTCATTATGGTTACAATCTCTATACCAAAATATTACGTTCACAACCTCTACCTTCGCCTTCAACATTGGCGAGATTGGCTAGTCCAGCAATCCAAACAGTTCGCTGAGTAAAGACATACATCCAAGCTGCAGCTGAGACGACACCGACATACATCAGTTGGTATAGCATGAACTAGTTTGCAAAAAACTATATGTTATCGAGAGAACCATGTTATGGCAATGAAGCATTAACTAGTCCAAAAGCAAATGGATTCCTGGAAAGACAAATCAAATCCATTTGATTAGTTGCTAGTTGAACCACAAAACTATAAGGTTCAGCAATTCACCTTGTTGTTTACAATGAAGAAAATTGGACTATCCAGAGCAAAATGCTACTTGGGTAAAGGAATAACCAAATCCTGTTTAAAGGCTGGTAGTTTTGCCCAAAAACTATAAAGCCAACTTAGATGAGATGTTGTTTGAGTGTTGCAGAGGAAGATATGTTGTCCTTGATAAAAATGGATAGCTGAAGATGTCAAAATTATCAAAGATCAGATCAAGATTTGACAAAGTGTTTGGATCATCCTTCCTGGTCCTAACAAGATGTTTACACTGAAAGAAACCATCGAAGATAAACAAGTTCAACAATCCATGTTTTAGCGGGCGTGGAGGGTTTGTTGGGAAAATTTATGCATTCCTGACTTAGTGACCGTTATGTTATATTAGTTAGTACCCTCCCACCGCTAGTTGTAATTTGTACGACAGTACCAAATGTTAGTACAGATCAGATAGTTAGTACCATTGAGTTAAAATAGTTAGTACTCGTTTATGAGATAATGCATGAGATATCTTAGGAAAAGATATGCAAGGTATCTTATTATACGTCTTTTGCGTAAAGCCCATTAGGGTTTTCGGGGAGGGGGCGATGGTGTTGTGGGTGGGGTGTCTTGTAGTGCGAAGCGCGGAGGTGGTCTATAGGGTGACGTTTGTCTGGGGGCGGAATTAGTCTGGGGAGGAGACAGAAAGGGAGTGACCGTTGAAGCGAGCGTGTAAAATATTTTTGAGCGGCGGCCGGATTATGGGGGGAATGAGGTACTACTCAACTACTATTCTCTGCTTCCACCCAACCCAAACATAGTTAACTATTCTAACGATCATCTTAGTCTAAAAAAGGAACCCTAGACATACGTTAGATAGACTATAGTTCTATACATATCAATAAGATGACGATAAGCAATCATAGTCTTTGTAATCTGTAACCTAGGCAGATTCAAGTGATAATATAAAGTTCTTTTGTAATTCTTAATTTTGTTCTTCTTAGCATTATTGATTAGTTTCCGCATAATCAATAGTGTTCAAATCAGTGTTTCATTAATGTTGCTTTAGAATTATCTAAGGGAACAACCCCTTTACAAGCTTAAGGTTAAGATCTATTCAGTAAACGATCCAACAATAAGCTCTAGAAATAAGGTGAAAACTCAAAACAGATTAAGTTTGATATCTAAGGAACACATGAAAACTAGAATTAAGAAAATTAGTTTAGAAAATAAGCTAGAAAAAGTAATTTGAAAATGGCAGTTTTACTACTAATATTTTTGGCTTTTTTAAAGTTTAAAATGACTACTTGCAGCCCTAAATTTAAGCTAGAATAAGTTGTTTTAAAAACTCAAAAAGTAAAAACAGATTAAGCTTGAGGCCTAATGAGCTTATACTATCAATTTCAGATCCTTAAACAAACTTAATCTAACCTAAAGTTGCTATTGAAAACTGGATTTTAAACTTTGAAAATGAGACTTAGAAACTTTGATAGATTTTGACTTAAACACAACACTTAAACTAAATTTATTCTACTGCATAATAAACTATAAACAAGCATGAAATCAACACCAATAAGCCACTAATGAAGATCTAAGCAAATAAGCTATATTATCACCACAGATTCCAACTACTTATAGATTTAACCTTAAAACTTAGATCTAATCCTTAACAACTTATGAAAACTGTTTTTAAGACCTTCTACAAGCTTTCCAAAACTGATTTAAAAACCAAAAGTGACTCAAGCAGTACTAACATATGTTAGTGCTGCTTGTGCCAAACACCCCTTAATGATCTGATTTTTCATTTTTAAGTTATAAAAGATTGAATTAAGCTGAAATTTGTAAAAACAGATTAAGCATTAAGCAAATAAAGAACAAATAAGCATAAACTAATAGGAAATAAACACAAATAAGCAGTTTGAAAAGCTGAACAGTAATTAAGCTTACTAAAAGTAAAAATGAGAAGTACCTTGATCCCAGCTAAACAGGGATCTAATATGCTCTTAAGAGCTTATCTACAAGCTCCAGCTTGTTAGAAACAAGCTGGTGAGGTCCATAAGCCCTTCCCTTTTTGGCTTATCATCCAAAAGTTAAGCTGAGGTAATTTTGGGGAGATTTGAGGTGAATACTAATTCAGTTAAGCTTTTGAAGGCTTAACTGAATGAAAGCTAGCTTATGAAGTAATTAAGAGCTTATAGAGCTTATTAGATTGAATTTTAAACCATAATTGCATAAAGTAAAAACATGAGTTAAACACGAATTTAAATGAACACTGAAGTTTTATTTATAACCAAAGAGAGTACAATACTTAGAAAAGGAATTTACATGAAAAATAAACTAAAAGCTACTAAACGCTACTAAATTACTAAAAGCTTAAGCTAAAAACTACACACCATTACTGTGTGATTTTAGCCTCTATTTATAGAGGGTAAAAGAAGCATCTAGGCCAAGAAGGAGCGTCCCCAATCTTCCATCTCAGCCTTCCAATCATAACCGCCTCCTAATCTTATCTTTTAAGCCGTTGGTACAAGTTCAAACGTGTCAGGTTGTTGTATTTCTAGAAGCAAGGGATGCGTATGAGTAGCTTGATTTTACCCTGTTTTTTCGTTGGGGTGAAAGTGAAAAGGGAGGGAGAGAAGGGGAAGCACGGTAAATTTGACCCGCTCATATGTGTTTGACTTGGACTGATTGGGCCTTTTATAATATGTTGTTGGGCCGAGATGAATAACAGGAATGGAATTTGGGCTTTTTAATAACTTTTGGGCTTTTTAGGTTTATCATAATAGGATTGTGGGCTAACCCGGTCCATTAAGTGGGCCCAAGTTGGTCCGTAGAAGATGGGTACGCCTTCGGCTTTGGTTTTTTTGTGCTCTTTCCAATCTCGTGCTCGGTTTCGTCTATTTTTGCCATTATTTTTGTCCTTTTCTAAATATCTGATACATGTACAGTACACGAAGCAAAACAAGCACATATAGGGTATTTTATGTCCGTTAGTGGTCATTTAGGCTTGTTTTATTAGGTAAAAAGTATGTGTAATTAAGCACATACCAAAATCCCACATACTAAACTATAGCCGTGTCCTAACGCAATGTTAAAAACACACTTAGAAAACCAAAAATTTCAACTCCCTTAGACTAATTACCTCAAAAAGTAGCTAAGTGTTCATCTAAGGGGATTAAGAAATCACTAGTTTTGAAAAGCCCCCCGTTTTACCATTTTTATGCATTTATTATTATCATTCATACATATCATAACTTTAAGGATCACGGAACAAGAAACACTAAAAGGATAAATTCATCGTCCTTGATTTTTCACCCGCCCCAAACCAAGCTTAAAAACGAAATCATTGTTAAATACAAGTTAAGATGCTAACACTACTCATAAATGCTAATTGTGTATGCATAGCTACTTTCCGCTCCCTTATTCCTAAATCCTCTAAAGATTTTATTATTATTATTGGTGACAAATAAATTAAATTCTTATTCATATAAAGTAAACCCGGTTTAGACCATAATTAGTTTGAAATCCTTTCCTAAAGAGACGATATGGTGAGAATAAGGTCCACATTAAGGTTCTAATTTCGCATGATTTAGGGGTTATCCTTTTTATTTCATCTGAAACAACTCAACTACGAGTCCAGAGACGGAGGCTTTATTTAGATAACCCCGGAGTCGAAATTTGGCTTTATTCTTATTATTATTATAGCAACATTATTAAACCTCGGTCCTTTAAACAACTGACACATCGGGCGTCCTAACCGACAAGAGCCAGTAGTCTTATTTTGACCTCGGTAATTTCCTCGACCTTTTAGAAGGCTGCAACATCGGCAGCAAACCGACCAGATGCAACAAACTTTTATCAGTCTCGGATTATTACTATGTGTCTTATTTTAAAGACTGCCACATCGGCCGCGAACCGACCAGAGATAGTAAACTTTTATCGGCCCACAGTTCTTATTATTATTATTACCTCTACCCTTTAAACGACTGTCACATCGGTATGCGAGCCAACCATGATCCAGAAGTCTTATTTCGGCTTCGGTTTATTACATAATTATTATTATTATTAGCCAAATTTCAAGTCATGTGGTCTTTTAACTACCTAGACAACGGTAGCGAGCCGTCAGGAATCGGTAGCCTATTTCCCCACAACACTGACAAAACCTCGATGTGTACCTTACTTTCACCAGAAGGAATCTCTACGAAGTGATTTAAACTAAGAATCGTAAAAACCTAAGTAACTTTATTTATTCAAAAATTATATAACGTTTATTAAGCTAGTGGGAGCAAAAAGCCACAATTAACCTTTATGAGCTCTAAAGAGATCCAACTACTCCATGTTTAGCATCTAACTTATACTTAACTCTATCATTTCTCGTTCTTCGCAAATTTAAAATCTTTAATAAAAAGATCCGCGAATGCTTAGTCTAATAAAACAAGCTTTGCATATTTAAAGTCTATCATGGAAACTTGCAAACTCTTGGCTCTTTCAAGCTAGAACTCGCGTTTTAAAGCTTCTTGTATAAAAGACTAGCAAAAGCTTAAATTTATATAAGTTAAGGGGCAAGCTAGAGCGCAAAATGCTCGATCAAGTCAAAATTTATTCTCAAAAAGACAAAACTACGTGTCAAAACACTTATTCTATTTTTGAAATTTTTTAAATTTTGGCATATTTTTACTATCTTTAGTGGAAAACGGGATTACGTGAAGACAAGGCAAATGCAAGTAAGATTGAATCGAAAGATCCCCCCTATACTAGAACTACACATTGTCCTCAATGTGAGACTGTCACCCCATACTAATTTCAAAGCATAATTCAAATATTAAGGGGTCTCTACGCAAATCTAAAGTCGTTTATAAATTATGCTAATAGATCGATGTTAATCAATAAGATCTAGGATATAGGATTCCCACTTATAAGCATGTTAAGGATCGAAGATCGAGTGAACGATGGACAAAACCACGAGCACGAGAGTCTTCATAATTCGGGAAATCCTAGACATAAAACACAAAACACGAAACACGAGAAAGGAAGAGGCGAGCCTCCTCGCGTCACACTTATTCATTAACATACTACTACTAAGGATAAACATGGTTTTCCACCCACGAAGCGCTTATTTTTGTTAATCGAGTCACGAGCCTGACTCGACCCTGAATTTAGTGGTCCGTGGGGAAAGTTTGGAGATCCAGGACAACCATCGGTGGTATGTCCCCTCCAAAATAGTGTTTAAATCTATGACCGTTCACCTTGAAGTTTGGTCCGTCGGTTTGAGATAACTCGACGGTTCCATAAGGGAAAACTTGAGCAACGGTGAACGGTCCGGTCCAACGGGTTTTGAGCTTTCCCGAGAAAATCTTTAATCGAGAATTGAAGATAAGAACTCGATCACCAATGTTGAAAATGCGGTTCTTAATCTTGGAGTCATGAATCTTCTTCATTTTCTCTTTGTAGATTGTCATTGAATCTTTTCGTTTCTTTTGTAGATTAAAGAGTTCTCGTATGGCTAGTTACCAGAGTTCATTTATTTATTCATTTGAACCTTTTTCGCGTGAATTCACCCGCAGTCTTAAGGTCATAAATTACAATGCTTTAAGGCAAATAGGCTTGTGTTCAAGTTACATTGGGGATTGACAAGCCCTTCCGAAATACAAGCTTATAAAGGGGGAGTGCACCCAAGGGTGTTATTTGAATGCGGGTACGGAAGGTCATAATGCATCATCACTTATCGACCAGTGAAGCACGATTTTTGCCTACTGTCCTTTCTAATTACGTTTCAATCATGATTTTGAAACCTGGCACTTGTCCAAGTGTTTGTGGATGATACGCCGGTTAGATGACGGTGGGTAACTTCCATACTTAAGCTGGACCTTCGCGAGTTGGTCATTGCAAAAGTGAGTACGCGATCACTAGTTATAGCACGAGGGTTCCATATCGGGCAAAATAGAGATTTCAAGGAATTTAATATCGACTTGGTCATCATTAGTGGGGAGGCTTTTGCTTCAACCCTTTAGACACGTAGTCCCAACGGGCCACAAGATATACTTGTTCTTCAAGAGACTTGTTCCCTCGAGAAGACAGGAACAGTCCCATAAAGTCGATGCCCCACACGTCAAAGATCTCGCATACTTGAATTGCATTTTGAGGCATTTCGTCTTTTTGCGAGATTTTGCCTTAACATTGACATGAGTCACATGACTTTACCATGTCATAGGCATCGTGATAAATTGTCGGCCAATAGAACCCGGAATCAAAGACTTTTTTAGCGGGGTAGTTCGCACCATGATGTCCCCCGGTAGGTCCATTATGGCATGTCGTGAGGATATCAACGGCTTCTTGACTGTGAACACATCGTCTAATCAATTGATCCGCATAAATCTTAAATAAGTAGGGGTCATCCCAAAAATAATGCTTAACATCCTTAAAGAACTTTTTCTTATGTTGGGATGACATCCCTTTTACTACAAAATTTCCCGCATGGTACTTTGCAATGTCGGCAAACCATGGGGTATTAGAATCACCATGAAAAGTTATCATTCCGAGGGTCTCGAGAGGAAATGTTTCATTAATTTCCTTTTTCTCGAGATCACCTTGATGAGGGTTCTCTAATCTAGATAAATGGTCAACCGCGAGATTCTCCGCTCCTTTTTTATCACGAATAATGATATCAAATTCTTAGAGTAGGAGAATCCACCGAAGCAATCTTGGCTTAGCATCTTGTTTAGCAAGAAGATACATTAGAGTTGAGTGGTCCGTATACACTATGGTCTTCGATAAGACTTAGTAAGGCCGGAATTTCTCAAAAGCTTACACCACGGCTAATAACTCTTTTTCCGTAGTCGTGTAATGTGCTTGAGCATCCGTCATGGTCTTAATTGCATAGTGTATAGGCTAAAAATGTTTGGTCTTACGTTGCCCCAAGACTGCACCTACCGCGTAATCACTAGCGTCGCACATAATTTCAAATGGTAGGTCCTAATCGGGGGCAACTAAAATCGGGGCTTCGGTTAACTTTTTCTTAAGTATATTAAACGCTTCAATACATTCTTTAAAGAAAATAAACGGGGTTTCTTTTTCAAGAAGATGGGTCATCGGCCGGGCTATTTTAGAAAAATCTTAATTAAATCGACGATAGAACTCGGCGTGACCTAAAAAACTTTGAATGCCTTTGACGGAAGTCGGATGATGGAGCTTAGTTATAACATCAACTTTTTCTCTGTCAACCTCAATCCCGGACTTTGAAATCTTAGGCCCGAGGACAATGCCCTCTTTAACCATGAAATGGCACTTCTCCCAATTTAGAACTAAGTTGGTGTCTTCGCACTATTTTAACATTTTGTCTAAATGGGAGAGGCAAGACGAGAAAGAATCCACGAAGATTAAGAAATCGTCCATGAAGACCTCCATTGTTTCCTCGATCATATCGTGGAAAATGGCCACATGCACCTTTAGAACGTTCCCGGAGCATTGCATAAACCAAAAGGCATACGTCGATAGGCAAACGTCCCATAAGGGCAAGTGAAGGTGGTCTTCTCTTGGTCTTGCGGGTCAATAGGAATTTGGAAATATTCAGAAAATCCATCTAAAAAGCAATAGTATTCGTTCCCTGCTAAACGTTCTAGCATTTGGTCCATAAAAGGCAACGGGAAATAGTCTTTACGAGTGGCATCATTAAGCTTACGGTAATCAATACAAACACGCCATACCGTAATTAACCTAGTAGGTATTAACTCATTATCTTCGTTTTTAACTACGGTCATGCCACCCTTTTTAGGAACACAATGAACGGGACTCACCCATGAACTATCGAAGATAGGGTAAATCAATCCGACATCAAGGAGTTTGATCACTTCCTATTTGATAACCTCATGAATTTTCGGATTCACCCTTCTTTGATGTTGAATCGCCGGTTTGAAATCATCCTCCATTAAGATCTTGTGAGT